>WBZZ01006030.1:92500-105000 GCA_019918135.1 Paulinella micropora | reverse complement strand
ATTTGTCTATTTGTCTATCTGTCTATTTGTCTATCTATCTATTTCTTTCTTTCCTTCTTTCCTTCCTTTCTCTCTCTCTATTTCTTTCTTTCTTTCTTTCTTTCTTTCTTTCTTTCTTTCTTTCTTTCTAGATCCTCCCCGCACTCTGCTCCATCCAAAACTCGTCACATTTACTCATTACTCAATTCACTCGTTCACTCATTCACTCAATCATCAATTCACTCAGTTCACTCAATTCACTCAATTCATTCATTCATTCATTCATTCATTCGTTCATTCGTTCATTCATTCAGTCAGTCATTCGTTCGTTAATGCACTCCATTTATCGTTTACTCATAAGTCCGGCGGCTCAAAGCTCCTTCCGCACTCTGCTCTAATTCACTCAGTGCACTTCATCACTCCATTCACTCCCTCACTCCTTTCATTCATTCATTCATTCATTCATTCATTCATTCATTCGTTCGTTCGTTCATTCAATTCACTCAATTTATCGTTAATTCATAGGTCCAGCGGCTCAAAGCTCCTTCCCGCACTCTCCTCCAATTCACTCAGTTCACTTCATCACTCCATTCACTCCCTCACTCTTTTCATTCAATTATTCATTCATTCGTTCGTTCATTCATTCAATTCACTCAACTTATCGTTAATTCATAAGTCCGGCGGCTCAAAGCTCCTTCCCGCACTCCGCTCCATCGAAAACTCGCAACCTTCATGGCAGATATCCTCGTTTGAATAGGTATGCCTTAGTTTACTATTGTTATGTGTTGTCTTTATCCATTTTGTTTTTTTACGCATCGAAAACTCGCAATCTTGCTGGCAGATATCATCGCCCGAATAGTTACGTCTTGTTTTCATTACTGTTTTGTGTTGTTTCATTATTGCTGCATTACTGTCATATTGTATGGATCGATACATACGCTTGACATCTTTGTAGAGAGTCGACCGTCCACTTGTATGATTCACATGATAGTGATCATTATCGTTATTATTCTTGTTGTTATTATCATCATGGCCATGCATGCTATGTATATATGTATGTATGTTATATAGATATGTGAACGGTCTGTATCTTTATAGGGAGTTGACCGTGGGCTTGTATCATCGTATGAAAATGATTATTGCTGTTATGATTATTCTTATTGATATATATATGCTATTTATGTATGTCCTTGGTATGTATCTATCCAGAGACTCGACCGCCGGCTTGTATGATCGTATGAAAATGATCCAGTTAACCTTGGGCAAGGGTGCATGCATAAATTACATTACATTACATTGCATTGCATTATATTACATTACATTACATTAAATTACATTACATTACATTGCATTACATTGCATTAAATTACATTACATTACATTACATTGCATTACATTACAAGCATATATACATAACTTGTATAATCGCATGAAAATGATCCAACTAAGTTTGGGCAAGGGTAAATATATACATTCATGCATACATACATGCATACATGCATGCATGCATGTATGCATATATACATACATACATACATACATACATACA
Organism: Paulinella micropora; assembly: GCA_019918135.1. Lineage (NCBI taxonomy): Eukaryota > Cercozoa > Imbricatea > Euglyphida > Paulinellidae > Paulinella > Paulinella micropora. Next base: position 103,472 of record WBZZ01006030.1, on the reverse strand, counting down.
TACGTACATACGTAGGCGCCGAAGACAGTATACAGAGCGATCAAGACGACGAATAAACTACAGCGAGTGTTATGTATATATGGAGAGACAACTAGCTGCTGAAGGTGAGGGATTGTGTCAACTGGAGCCATCAACTGTTTCCTTCCGCAACCGCTACTAGGTTGTTACCGGTGGCCGGTGGCACAACCAGACCCGATTTTCTGGTGGGGTTCAATGACACCTGTGGTGGTAGGATAGCAATAGTCAGCTTAGCTACCGATTAGCGCTAGATATATTCACAGGAGTTTGCTTCCTAAGTAAAGAAACCATCACAATTCATCACCTCGCTCCAGTCAGTGGCAGTATTATATTTATCTGTTTATATGTGGTTCACTGCGACATTAGCTTGCAGTACAGAAAAACCCGAAGAAGTAGTGCCAGTGACCCTGATTGTATCTTGCATCACCTTGATCACACCTTTCTATTATTTCACTATTATAACTCATGTACATCTACATCTACACGAAGGCATCTTCCGAGTCAAGTTCTCGCTCGACACTTGCGCAACTTACGCATGTAAGCTTCATATTGACGACTTACTTACTTTTTTTTTCCAGTTAACGACTTTTAAGAATTGAAGAACGCTTGGTTTTCGTAGAGCTGAAAAGGAAGCATGTAAGAAGGCGAACATCAGTAAAAGCTAGTGTTAACAAAGAAAAAAAAAGGCAGACTACAGGGAGAAGTGCACTTACTTTTTTTTTTTTTTTTTTTTTTTTTTTTTTTTTTTTTCTCACAACTAGTCATGATGAGCAGCAACTGTGGTCACATTCGAGTAAATGTGATCCCGGTGTCACCTAGCTGACTGTGCCAGGCTGGCGGCAGCGGCGCGGCGGCATCACCGTGACCACTACCGTAATACTGCATGTTTTCAAACACTATGCAAGATTTTGCAAACTTGAATTTTATTATTATAATATCATTTGAGTATTAATAAATCTTAGCTAGTCATCTGCTCATCATCTGATTAGTGAGTCTGAGCGGGTCAGAAAAAGACACCGTGCCGCGGATCTGAGTCAAACACAGTCAGACACTGAGAAGTTTGAATTATCATATGTTACTGTCAATCATTGTTGACGACGTTCATGTGGGAAAAAACTTAAGAAGCTTGCAAAAAACTGTGAGTTTGTATACAACTCTTCAAGTAGGCAGATACAACGAACTCTTAATAGAACACTATGGCTGCTTTGAGTCCTGACTCAATGTGAGCAGGTGAAATACAAGTAAATAGTAAGAGAGGTCAGTTCGTTTATTTACATAATTTCGAACTCTTGGCAAGCTTGGGTGCAACTTACGATCAAGTGCAGAACGTAGATTGTGAGGTCTCCAGTTCGCAAACGGATAGTGTCTTTTATCTTCAAGTTAACAATCATAAAACGGATAGTGTCGGTTTGTTGGACTTGAAAATTCCCCAAATTGATTTGGGAAGCATCAAGGCGAAAATGACTGGCAACGTGTGGACGAGTCAGATATTGTGTTTTCCCGTTCTTGTTCACAAATTTATCGTAAAAGCATTTTCACTAGGAATTCGGAAAAAATGTAATAAGAACAGGAAAAATGACAAAAGCTAAAAAGAACTTTAAACTGATCTTTTGAAATCATTTCTGAGAGGAATAGAAAACTAGTTAGTGAAGTCGAAACTTGTGACGACGTGCAGAGGAGAATCTAACTAATCGGTCAAAAAGAGTGTCTTATCAACTGTAAATGTTTTGGTAGGTTGTTAAGGTGCTCAGTCTGATAGCTTCACCCCCCCCCCCCCCCCCCCCCCTCAGACCTAACGGTTGAGTTGAGTTGCGTACAGAATGAGTGATTAACGAACGAAGTATATTGTCTCACTAAAAAAAAAATATTCAAAAGGAAAAAGAGAGGTGGGTGAGTCTCTTAAACTATGGGGCTAGGAGAGTAGAAGAAGGATGCGTCTATACTGGCGCGATGCAGACGATGATCAGCAGTGGTAGGATATCCATGATTTGCAGCGGGACTGCGACAATTGAGGCGCAGTAGCGAGCGGTGATATCGGGAGGCGATGTCGAGTATTGAAAAGTTAGGTGGCCGGGTATCTCATAGCCAAGATGAAAAAATGAAGCACCTAAGTGTGCCGTGCCGATATAACAACTGAGGGGTTCAAGTTCGGTGAGAATAATCCTTGACCTGCAGGCATAAGAGGCGACCAAGGACTTACATGGGTACGCCGGTCATGGCGTAATATTTCTAGGGACGATGACGGTTCAAGTGGGAAAAGCGCTGGGGGGGGCGGGTGAAGCAATTACGATGGGTAAAACCCACTTGAGAGTGATGGGGGATGGTTATTGCTTGTGGGGAGGAATCGCCGATGATGATACCTGAATTGCGCTGAGGAACTGTGGTGAAAAACCAATCGCTGTTCCTGTTCTTCTTTTAAGATGGTGTCGAAGTTGACTAGCTTAAGCGGTGCGGGAAGCGCGTGAAGTAGCGACAAGAGTGTATTTGTAGCTCCATTCCATGTGGAGGCCATAGATCAACCAAACGAAATTGTCTTTAAATCCGATTTGGTGACATTCATCGACTATTGTCGGTAGAAGGATACGATGTGGGACAGCGTCGACTGCATCGTCCGGAATGAGCACAGCAAACGGCTTGCGAAGGGAGAACATGGCCCGCGCGACGTTCACAGGACTGTCAGCTGGCGGTATGACGATAGCCAGGTCCCACGGGGCTTGAAGGTTTGTCTTTGTTAGGCTCGCGCGGATGATGTGGCATGGCAGAAATTTAAGCTCTGCCTCCAAAGCAGCATTCGTGTCTGTGGTAGTAAGCCACAGTGTAGAGTCTGCTCTGGGCAGTGGCAAGGTTGCGAGGATCGCTATAGTAGCTGCGGCTTCATCGATTTGGGTCGGGACAGCTGGGTTCATGCGGGGAGCACGAGGCAAATCATCCTGGAGTGGTGTCTGTTTACCAGGGGAGTATTCGATTTTGGGTCCCAGTGTCTTTAGATATTTCGGAATCCACCAGAGGGTAGCAAGTTTGCCATGACCACATGAGTGGTTTGGGGTTGGCGGCGATGGTCAGTTCCCAGTGGTTAGCGTTGCGGAAGTAGCGGCACTGTTGAACTCCATACATGACGCCATAGGCTTCTTGCGCGTAGGTCGTCCAGTGGGTTTCAGTGTTCCTGAATTTATGAAAGAAAGTCAGGATGACCGGGGCGTGATGGTCAGTGCCAGCGTGTAGCGTGCCAGTGACACCTCTGTGGTTGACATCTGTCCGTAGGTAGATGTCACAACGGAGCGAACACTTGGTTGGCGCAGGGGGCGGTGTGGCCTCGAGGCTGGATTCTTTCAAAGTTGCACAAGGGCCACCCAGATACACAGATCGGCTACCTCCACCCTACAACCCCAGTTCCCCTGGTCCCTAACCAGCTTTCGACCCAAGTTTGTGACACACCCGGCCCTCATGGATCGACGTCCGCGCCTCGCCCGGAAAATCACGAACTAACGCTATCCGGCATGGCTAACAATGCCTGCCGTGTACCGCATCCTTCTCGATATCCTCATGTTCTCCATTTGGGTGACTGCGGAACGTCCGTATACGTTGCGCGGAGGCGTAGTTCCATGTGCCTGCATTGATGGCGTTCGCAGCCCAATTGGAGAGATATTCGCGTTCTGCCGGAGTCCAGCGCGGGCATGGGGCCGTAACCGGTGTGGCGTTCGGTGTTGACCGAAGAGAAAGAACAGTGTGTTCGTAATTGCGAATGAGGTCCCAGAGCTGGTCTTGTTGAGGTCTGGTGAGGTCCGGATTGACTGATTCTGTAGAAAACCTGGAATCTGTTTGCGCGGGGTCTTCCTTTGGGGAGTCCACGTTAGAGATGGGCAATTCGTTGTCGGCCGAAAGCGCCACAGAGTCAGGCGGCCTCAGTTGAGTAGAGTCTGGAGAGCGCTCCAAACTTGGTTGTCCGGCGCGGCTTTGCATATTTGTTCAGAGACTGAGTCGAGTGAGCGCCAGACCGGGAGAGCGTGCAAGGCTGGCAACGACTTCGCGGGACGACCACTGGGTGAGCCAGGCGTGTGGCATTTTGTTGATTCTCGGGAACGTCCGACCATGGGGCTGGACGTGCGGGAGGATGCCGGGGCTGGGGGTTTTGGTTCCTGCCTTTTCGTCTATGGCGACGACGGTGTCGCCGGCCTTGCCTAGGCTGAGGTTCGGGTGCCGCGATTGTCACAGGAGCAGGTTTGGAACCAAACACCTGTCGCGGGTGACCCGGGTGTTTATGGTAGAGAAGTCGTCGCCTTGGAGGTACCGCTCGATGATCGGGAGAGGCAGGCTCACTTCGTGATGGAGGGGCCAGGCCGCGTGACGGGCATTCGGCGGGGCCTCCGCATAGGCACCATACAGGGTGGGGGCCTTTGCAGCGATGAACTGAGTAGGCAAAGATGCCTGTTGGGAGATCGTAAAAGAGTTCCTGGTTACCAAGGTGAGGCATGGATGAATCTGAACAGTATGCAAAGCTCATACTATCGTGTCCCAGAGGTGCAAGGAGGTCAGCAAAAATCTTCCATACGCGTCGTTTCTCCTTGAGGGGGAGGACACGGTGACCGTTGATAGCAGCTGAACTGTTGAATCTGGCAGCGTCCATGGAGAAAAGGATGATCTTGCCACAGTTGGCGAAGTAGTTAAGTTCATCAACGATCGCTTGGCGTAGACGGTAACCGAGTGCTGGATTTATCGCTGACACGCTAAAGGGACGTGGTCGGGATGGTGGTGATGTACGGTTTCTGGAATCGCACGTTTGGCCATTGCATTCGCACCAGTGGGCATGTTGTCCACGTCGGGTTGACGCTTGGAAAGCAAAGACTCCATCTGGAAAGTTGTGCTCACGGGCGCCATTTTCGAAATCAGGTTGTGGCTGTGGGATATCATTGCCTGTTCGCTGCCCTTCGTTTACTAAAAGGCTCACCTTCTTCCAGATTCCGATTTTGGCTTTAGGGCAAGCGTTACCATGGATCGTTGCCGTGGCGGCGTTGCTGTTGCCGTGAGCGTACGATGTGATAAAACCTTGGTGGTGCCAAAGATTGATCCTTTGTAAAAGGGCAAAACGGATATCTGTACGAAGGGTCGGATTTACATCACGAAGGCGGAAAATGCCTGGAAAAATCGAAAAGGGATCAGATCGGATTCCGTGTGGTTCGATTTCCTCGTCCTTGTTCGGAGGTTGTTGTGACCGTCGTGTCATCGAGTGAGGAGGAGAGGCTGCAGCTGTCGAAGTCGTCGCTGGCTTCGATGACGAGCTGCCAGACGATGAACTGCTCGATGATGATGATGAGGGGCCTTGTCCACCTCCTTTCGAATCGTCGTCGTCTCTGTGCTTCTTGATTTCACTCGGCTTGCAACCAGATGAAGGCTGTAGTTGAATGCACGAGTTGTTTGTGGCAACGGTGCGGCCGGTGGGTCGGAGCCAGTGGCCGCTGATAAAGGAGCCGGGGCTGGTGGTGGCTGGGCTGAAACCAGTGGGGGCTGATTTTGGGTCAGCGGTGGCTGAGCTGGGGCCGATGGTGGCGAAGCTGGGGCCTGTGGTGGCGGAGCTGGGGCCGATGGTGGCGAAGCTGAAACCATCGTCGATGAAGATGAGGTCGAGCTAGATGATGAGCTCGATGAGGAGCTGGGTGCGGAACTGGAACTCGATGAAGAACCAGAATTGCTGTCGGATTTCGCCGGAGAGTCATCGATCTGGGTTGGGTCTGACCATGAGCTGCGTAGCAGTTCGCGTGGCAGGTGTGGCTGGACATCAAAGCCTGGGTGGATGAGGTCTCTGTGGGGGTAGCCGATATGATAGTTGTCTCTGGTTTCTTCAGGGGAAAGTGTCGTACAGTTTCCTCCTGGTACGTTGGTCAACAGAACTTCATACTCAAGATTCTGGGCACTCATCTTTAACTCCGTGTAGAACATGCTGAGGACCATTCCCATGCGCTCTGTCTTGAGATTGGTCCAACGTCCGAAACTGGGTATGGTCGTCTCCCGAGTGAGAGGTGAAAGAGTGGTTCGCATTCTTCGTCCACTCATGAAAGTGTCGATGTTCGTTTGTTGTCCGGTATCTGCGAATAACCGGGACTCCGTAGGGGTAGCCTCGGAGGCGTTTATCGCGAGAATACGGATTGATTACGTCAGTTGAGCAGGGGACAGTACCGCAGGGGTGTTGGACCACGTGGATCTCCTGGCTGAATCGACGTCCGGTTTCACTGCCAACGACCATGAAGAAGTACTGTGCAAGGTGCCACGGGACATGGTCGTAACGTACCCACTGGAATGTGCATGCAAAGGAGTCTATGACGTCTCTGGTGCGGGATGCTGCATTCCAGTTGGGAGCCTTGTCTAGATACTCGCGAAGTTCGGAGTCGTTCAGTTCAGAGGTTCCCACTTTCCTTGCGATGGTGTTTGCGTGTCCCATATAGTTGCCACCCATAAAAAACTGTAGCAAAAATGGTGCATCCTTTTCGTCTGTGTAGTAGGCAGTGATGCTACAATAGTCGAAAAAGCTGCGCGGTAGGTCCACGATACATTCGTAGGATCGTTCTCGGACCATGCGTTTTTTCGACCATGCACTGCCTTCGTCGTAGTAATGGTCCATAGGGAGGATCTTGAACCAAATCGGGTCCTTACACGGAAGGCGGGGAAAGTAGTGTTGTAGGGCGAAACAGCGTTCGCGTGTTGGAAGTCGGAAAACGCGACGTATGTATGTTCCTCCTCCATCCACTTGTGGGGTCAAAGACATGTGCTGAGGAGTGGGGTCCTCCATGCTGCACCATGGAAATAAAAGTTGATCTTCGAGGATGGCTGCCAGAGGGGAGCTGTTGGGGTTGGCACCTACAAGCAAGCCGCAATATGAAGATTTATATCCCCATGGGCATCCAACGGGACAGTAAGCCATTCCTTGTCTGAAGTATCCAATGTCGCCGGTGGGCTCGATATTGGGGCCAACTAGGGAGGAGGTGACGAGTTGTGCGGTGTTTCTTCCATTCTGTGGGCAGAAGTGAAAAATGACAGCTGTGACATTGTGTTGGCGAAGCCGTGACATCATGGTAGCCCCTTCTTCGATGTTGAGGATCTCTCGCAACGCGTATTCCGAAAGTGGGACTGTCCCGCGACAGGTCATCTTTGGCGCTGGTGAACCAGCAGCACGAAACAAGCACATCGATTCGATATTGATAGCACCAACCGGTATGCGTCCTTTGCAACGATGGCGAGGCCATGTGTGTAGTCCTCAAAGGTGAGGGGGTCCATCTCATGCGCCGAGTTGCGTGGGGGCCAATAGTACTGCATCAGTAGAGTGGGACGAAACCGATTAAAGTCGGCAAGGGCTTGGTCGAACTCTAGAAGGTGTGGAAAGGACCAACGGGTTGTTCCGTACCAGTGTCGTGGCTCCATGTGCAAGTAAATCTTGCTTTCGCGCGTGCGTGGTTGGCCAGTGACGGAGGCAGCAGCACCTGGGACGAAGGTCCGGGTAAGGTGTGGGACGTGGGTAATGTAATCCACTGATGCATTAAGCCCAATCTCGGCTGATGTGAACATGGGAGGGTCGCCAACGGCCGAGATGATGTAGGCGTTATCCCCGGTTGCCTCCGATTGAGTCATATGGCGTTCCAAGCGTGGGATGACGTTTTGCGCTAGGGTGTTGTCAGGCCATAGATCTTGGCGCATGGTGAGATGCTTGGGGATCCAGTAACCCAAGTGTCTACATCTGGGGTGGGTGCCTGGGAACATTGCGATTGCCAATGTCGGGAAATAGGTGGCGTAGATATCTCGGGATATATATAGTTTTGCGTCCGCGCCTGGAGATCCGTACAGTTCAGCTTCCGCATACATTCGCTCACCTGGGCGTTTAGTGAAGCAGGTGAAACCATTGCAACGCGCAGGTGGCCACGAGGCGACTTTTACGAATCGTTCAGGTTTGGGGGATAATGGAGTCGGTGGTACTGGGGTCGAAGGGTTTCTGCTCGACAGAGTACGCGGTTGTCCAGTATCTTGACGATCTTTCCATGTTGGGGCCCTGGTGATGAAATTGCCAAGCGGGCTAAGCGAATACGTAGCCGCCGGAGGTCTTGCCACCGGTGATTGAAACGTAGGGGGCGGGGATGATACCGGCGGCTTCCAGACAAGGATGATGAGCTGCTGGACGATGAACTACAAGACGCGCTTTGTAGTGCCTGTTCAGCTTCTTTGCTGAGTCCTTGGATCCGACGGGTAGCTCGTTGTGTAGAGCGGGTTGGCGTCCCGATCTTGGATGGCGAAGATGACGGGGAAGCTGGAGTGTACGGGGATCGTTCCTGTTTACCTGAATTACTCCGTGTCGTGCGTGAACGACTACACATCAGAGGTACAGGTAAAACCGAGGACGGCGGAGGATCTGCCAAAGCATCCTGAAGCTGTTGCGGCAAAAGTTGTGCAGGGACCGATGCCGATGGACCAAAGGCCGCTGCGGACGGTAGTACGGCCTGTGGGGGCGCCGGAACTGTTGGCAATGTCGATGGAAATGAAGATGATGACGCCTGAGATGATGACGTTGCTTGTGATGGCGAAATTGAAGTCACCAGCGGCGATGACGATGATGATGCAGATGAGGAGAGTGCGTGTGATGATTCAAAAACGAGGGGTCGCGCCGCAGGGCTACTTCTCGAGGTAGACGCCCGTCGAGAGTCTCGAAGGGCCGACCACGCGAGTTGATCATTGACCTTGTCTTGTTGGGTAATCACATCAAAATCGGGACTGAGTGGGAGAGTACCGGTGAAGTAGTAGCGGACATGTCCGGGGACGTCTGCGTTTTATGTCTCTTCACAAGGGCGCTTGTGATCCTGATGACGGGTTCTTTTGGAAACGGCGGAGTTTGGCTTTTTGACTGAAGGGTTGTCATGATAATGGACTTCGTCTTCGTCTTCGTCGGTGGGGACGTAGGTAGAGTCGTTTTTATCGACAGAATCCTCTTCCTCGACCTTCTCCGGTTCTTCGTTTTCTTCATCAGTTTCCGGTGGTTTCTTCTCGCCTTTATCTCCTTGTCTTTTCCCGTCGGACATGAAGAGATTGACCGTGCGGCCGTGGAGGTGGGCTTGGCATGTTGCGAGAAGGTCATAAGAACCTGCCGGTTGCGTACGGCACGATTGCCGAAGATTTGTTTGATCTTGGAGGCCGGGTATGAAGTTGCTTGGGCCAGAGTCTCCGGACGAAAGTCGTAGCTGACGGTGGCCAGTTGACGATCGCCCACTTGAAGCGGCGTGTCGAAAAGGTGAAACTCTGTCTCATAAACAATTTGTCTTGCCTTAGGCTTGAGAGGGATGTAGTCTGTTGGCTTGATCCTCTGGGCCTCGTCGATGGACAAGTTGATCTGTGCGGCCACCTCGTTGGCGAAGAGCAGATCTACGCGATCAGGCAGGTGGGTTGACACGTAGATGGTGATCGCGTGGAGCGGCGACGTAGGATTGGCGGAGACAAAGAGTTCGATGCCATCGGTGAGGATTGCATCGATGCCGACGGATGAGCGCGCTTCTACAGGGGGCAACTTCCGAATGGTGAACCCGTGCTGCATAACCCATGAAAGGCGGGCGACGCCTTTGCAAGTACACGCGGAGTCCAAGGTGCATGTAGTCTTGCCAATAGTTGGGCGGTTAAAGGGGTGTTTCGCGACCCCAACACATCCAGTAACTACTGTCGGAATTGTCGCGATTCGTAGGGGTGGAGGCGTTGGCACCAGTGGAGAGGTAGAGCGGGACCGGGTAGTCATATGGAAAGCGCACGGAGTATTGCGAGCAGCGGCCGCTGGTGGCTTCCAGTAACAGTGCTTCTTTTCGTCTTGGCAACGCTGCTGACGAAGTTTACATTCCTCGAACGAATGTCGGGGTAGTTGATCCTTCTTCAAAAAGCTGTTATGCTCTTTGCAGTAGGCGCAGGGTGTGCCCGTAAACGGTTTACGTTTGGTCTGGTTTGACGGTCTAGTCTTAGTCGTAGACATAGACGTCTTCGAAGGGATCACCACAGCATTGGCTCCCGTGAGATGCTGTCGCGGTGCCGGCTTCTTCTTGTTCGGGTGTTCCTTCTTATGGGTGGATCGTCTTCAAACGCTTGTCTAGGCGAGTCGACTTCTGTGGCGGAGCGGTCTGGGCCATAGCCATAGCGTCGGCTTTACGCTTTTGTCGAGAAGGGCGGTTAGGGTTTGTATTCTCCGGGGCTGTCTTGTCCTGCTGAGGTCGTTGCTGTCTCCGACGGTCAGTACGAGTGGGTGGTTGCCCTTGGCGAGTGTAGTCCCGCTTGCGCGTAGATGGTTCCTCGGTGTCGGTACGAACCGGGATCTCCATCGTCACAAGATACTTTGTCATGACGTTGGGGTCAAGGGGAAGGTCATCTAGGTTGCGTGGCCATCCGACACCGTAGCTGAGCAGGACTTGATCTGCTTGTTGATTCCAACGGTCGCGTTCCATCGGGGTCAACATGCGGCCCAAATCCTCAAGCTGGTTTCCATCGCTGATGGTCACACCAATCACACGTGCAGCTTCGTAGTGCGTGATGCATCGGTTGATGTACGCCAAAAGTTGCTCTTCTCTGAAGCGTCGTAAATTGAGGGCTTGGAAAGCTGACTTCCGCGTATCATGTTTATCCAGGCGGCCGTGGATGAGGTCGCGGATGAACTGTAGCCAAATGAGGGACAACGAGCACCATACTTGCTGAATAGGGTCGGTGACGCGGACGAAGCGGGCCCAACAGGCGTTCATGATGGCAACTGTAGCTTTGTCTCCCCACGCGCGAACGTTGCTGATGGCATGCATGATGGCCAGTTGGATCGGCGTGTTTGCGACGTGGTAGTTGACTGCCAATTCGCGCGCGAAGGTAACGTGGTCCGGTGACGGTATGACAGTCGGACTCGACAGGATGAACATGGAGCGGTGTGCAGGTGCGGATCCGCAAGGTCGTGACAGAATATACA
>WBZZ01006030.1:82500-87500 GCA_019918135.1 Paulinella micropora | reverse complement strand
AAATTTGTCCTGACATGTAATTAGGACTCAAGGACGTGAAAAATGAAGTGCAAAACGGACACGCGGAAAAAAACTTTTAACCTAAAAAGGGACAGAATTAACCGAAAACTGTATTCTAGGTATTGTGATCATGATCATGAGTACGCGTTTCCAAGAATTATTAAATACTCGAAATATAACTCTAGTAATTATAACTAGCTCGAGAGACGAGAGACGAGAGAGAGAGAGAGAGCTAGAGAGGAGAGAGAGAGAGAGAGAGGAGTAGTAACATACGTACATACATACATATATACATACACACATACATACATACTGACATACATACATACATTTACAAATTAAAGTAGCTTCAAAATCGCTAAATTGCTCCCTACTTCATTACCAGCTCTCGTGCTGCTACAGCTGGTCCTCTTTCCTCTGCTGCACGAGCCAGCTGCAACCGCATCCGTGTTGCATCTATTTGGACCAAAGACATTTTAGGCAAGGAAATTTTCCAAATTCTAAGAGAGACAGAAGCGCCCAAGCAAAAAAAACTCGCGCGATGATAGGTTTGGGTCAGAATTCTAGTCACTGAACTTCAAGGGTACAGAAAGGGAAGACAACAAATGCAAGCCTGTCATAGAAGACAAGACAAACACAATAGAACACAGGACAAACACAATGTACAACGTTGCAAAGAGGAATTGGGGTTTGGGTCAGAATTCTAGTCATTGAACTTCAAGGGTACAGAAAGGAAACACAAAAAATGCAAGCCTATCATAGAAGACAAGACAAACACAATAGAACACAAGACAAGCACAATATACAACGTTGCAAAGAGGAATTGTTTCTGATCATGACAGCTATCGAAAACACAAAAAGCCATGAAACTTGCGTTTGTAAGCGCGCGTATACGGTAGCGATTCGTTGCCTACCGTACCTTCTGATCTACCTCAAAACTGACAAACTTTCGTTCCCTACAAGTGAATCACTGCTAGCTATGGCTACTCTGTCACCAAGCAAGAACCATACCCTGGATTTCAAGGCAGGCCTGGCGGGACAACTGCTGGAATTGGGTACACTGTTGAACTTCTTCTCTCCCCCCCTGGAAAAAAAATCCCCTCCCTCCTGCGATGTTTTGCCTCAATCCTTGTGATGTTTTGCCTCAATCCTGTGATGTTTTGCCTCAATCCTGTATGGTTTTGCCATTCCCCAACAAATTTGTGCGCAATGTGTGAATGACTTAGCCAAGGATCCCTTGGTAGCGTCCAAGACTCCCACAAGCGAAGGGGTGGCGGAGTGGTTGAATGATCACGTAGACGCAAACGCTCTGAGGGATGAAGCCTACAACATCAAGAAACAGATTAACCGCAAAAAGGTGGCACTCATCAAGGTGCGAAAGAAGCTGGAAAAAGTCATTCGACTAAATGCAAAAGGCAGAAACAAGCCTGATGGAGGTATATATATATATATATATATATATATATATATATATATATATATATATATATATATATATATACCACGCCTCCTGTTGTGAGAGTGAGAGTGTGAGAGAGAAGAGAGAGAAGATAGAGATAGAGAGAGAGAGAGAGAGAGAGAGGGAGGGAGAGAGAGAGAGTCTCAGAGAGAGAGAGAGAGAGACTTAGAGAGAGAAATGATTGTTTGACGACCCGGAAGCAAACTTCAAAACAATTGCCTGCAACAGCAAGAAGGAGTATGTGGCACGCGAGAGGGTGGGAGAACTGGAGCTCGAAGCACTTGCTGGGGACGCTGTCAACGTTTTGTGTGCCTACGTGGAGGTGCAGCGCAACAAGGAGAAACTCAAAAGGGTAATACTCTCTCTCTCTCTCTCTCTCTCTCTCTCTCTCTCTCTCTCTCTCTCTCTCTCTCTCTCTCTCTCTCTAGTCTCTCTCTCTAGTCTCTCTCTCTCTAGTCTCTCTCTCTCTCTCTCTCTCTCTCTCTCTCTCTCTCTCTCTCTTAGTAGGGGCTACACATACACAGATTCAAACTCACACACATACAGGATTCAAAAAGTATAGAGAGCCTTCAGCCTTCAAAGTTCAGCAACGCACTGATCAAGAAAGCTAACGAATTCCTCCGGCTGAAATTAGGAGACGGTCTCTTTATCTTCCTCCTTTTACATTTCTAGTGACATACTTTGTTGTCAATATATGTATGTTCCTGCATGCTGTCTATGAGTATGTTTTGTTTATCAATGTATGCATGTAAATTTTAGGTAATAATATGCAGGCGCAGCATCTACGTGGACGGCTGAAGGGACAAAAATCAAGCTTGATCCAGACGAGGGCCAGCAAATCTGGAAGTCTGCCTTCGAAATACGGCGTGAAGAAAAAGAAAAGGAAGAGGCGGCTGAGGCTGGTCAGCCACGACGTGGCAAGAATAGAAGCATGGTATACGTAAATGCAATTCTATACATACATGTGCTGTTCTGTGTTTGTTTTGTTGTTTTGTTTGTTTATTGTTTGTTGTTTGCTGTTTGCTGTTTGCTGTTTGCTGTTTGCTGTTTGTTGTTTGTTGGTTTGTTGTTGGTTTGTTGTTGTTTGTGGTTTGTTGGTTGTTTGTTGTTGTTTGTTGTTGTTTTCGTTGTTTGTTGTTGTTTGTTGTTGTTTAATTTGTTGTTGTTCAATTTATTGTTGTTTGTTTATTTTTCTTTTGTTTTGTTTGGTTTTTTTTTCGGGGGGGGGGGGTAGGGGAGAAGGGAGGTGGCAGCAGCGTATACATAAGTAAGAAGGGAGGTGGCAGCAGCGTATACATAAGTTGATGCATGCATACTTAGGCATTGTATGCGGCCGAATGTGAGGAAATCTTCAAGGAGATGGATGGACACAAAGACGTCCTACCTAAAGATCCGCACCCGTTCGATGCTACCTATGAACGCACTTTTGGCAATGGGCACACTCATGTACCTGGGAGGAAGAAGCGCCGACAGATCAAGAATCTTCACCATCCTGGCGCAATCAAGGTGCTCATGCCGGTGGCGGCCGCAGCTTTGGCTGTAAAGAAGCAAGAAAAAAAGGAATACGTCATAGTTTCGGACAGTGATGATGATGATGAAGGCAGTCGCAACATGCCCAAACTACTTGCGCCCCAGGCCCGGGCAGCCGCCGCACGACAAGCCTGGTTGTCTGAAGTTGATAATATCGAGCATGAATTGGATCGCATCAACGAACAGTTTGAATCCTACAAAAAGCAAAGCATATTGGCAATACTACTGTTGGCACTGCTACTGCTACTACTACTACTGCGGTGGCCCAGCCATCCGTACCTGTCAAGGTGCAAAAGCCTGTTGCAGCTACTGCAACTGTGGCCCGACCATCCGTACCAAGTGTCAAGGTGGAACAGCCTATTGCTACTGCTGCCATTGCTACTGTTTTTACTACTACTGCTGAGGCCCAACCATCCGTACCAAGTGTGAAGGTGGAACAGCCTATTGCCACTGCTGCCACTGGTACTGTTACTACTACTACTGCTGAGGCCCGCGGCCGCTCATCCGTTCCAGTCAAGGGGCAACAGCCGACTGCTGCTGCTGCTGCTACTACCACTACTACTACTACTACTACTACTACTACTACTACTACTACTACTACTACTACTACTTCTGTGGGCCAGGCCCACCCATCCGTACCTGTCGTGCATGCGCAAGAGTCTACTGAGATCAAGATGGAACAGCATACTACGGAAGAGCCTCAAGACCTATTCACTAAAGCTTTGGAGTGGCAAAGTCTGTGTCGTAATCCCAACAAGCTGCAGGCAGTAAACACACAACTTCAAGAAATGGATCTACCCGCTCTAGGATTGCTTTGCGCCGCAGATTTTCGCTGTTATGGCTGGCCTGAGGTATTTTACGTTGGTAGGGTCATGGATGTGAAATTATGTGCCGAAAACGTGAGCAGCAAGAGCCAAGTTTCGATTCATATTTTTGGTGTAAGCGAGAAACGCGAAAGCAGCGCAAAGCCATGGTACGCTGAAGACTTGGCTTCGAAAAATTTTGCACCATCCTGGGTGCTGAAGAAAAAGTTTCATCAGTCAAAGCTGCCAGGAGAAATAGTGGCATGGGAGTGTCCTGATGCTGAAAAGTACGAAAAATGCTAAGTTACTATTGAAGCGCAATTCGTCCTCATCGATTCGTTTACGCTGAACCAGGACAGCTAAATGAACAGCAAGGATAAGGCTGATTTGATCCAAAAACTCAAACAAGGATAAGTCTGATGAATCTTCAGAGTCAGAGTCGGAGGATGCCTCGGACAGTGCTGATTCGGATAACGAGAAGAAAGGCAGCCGCTTTGGGAATGAGGAAGACAGTGACTCTGAGTGATTAATGAGTAAGGACATGACAAGACTCAGCTTGCAGTCTGTTATTAATACTACTGAGACAACCAACTTGATCACAATCAGTAGACTAATATTATTGACTTCCCACTCCGATCACGGCGAGTGGAAAGCATTTTCTTACTAAGTTAAAGTGTTTGCGTAAAAGTATTTATAAATACAGTCACGGTTGAATTATATATATTAATTAATATTATTATATATAGTATTGATAGTTGGGCTTATATACTAAGTATTAATAATATTAATAATATTAATGTTGCTTATTGAATGTTATTAATATTAATATTAATATGATTTATGATTTTCATTTTAATTGTGTTCAGTTCAACGCTCAGTGTGTTGTATTAATAAACGGTGCCGAGCCTCAGCGAGCATTATTTATATTAATATTATTAATAGAAATACTATGATTCTCTGCGGGCGGCCGGACCTGCTAATAAATTTAGTTTTTTTTCAAGTTAAAAAATTAAGAATTAGTTCGGTTGAAATACGACCACTAATTTAATTTCCTGCCACTAATCAAATATCCGACAATTAATTGTATTTCTAACCACTAATTCAAAATCTGAACACTAATTCAAATTTGATTGGAAGTTTTGCTACTTGAATGTCCACAATAATATCAAACTGGAGTGCAAGATGATGAGGTATTAATATTAATAAAA
>WBZZ01006030.1:72500-75000 GCA_019918135.1 Paulinella micropora | reverse complement strand
CAAAATAAACCCCCAGAGCATCTCACCCACCCTAACCTCCTCCCACAATCCTTCAAACCATACCTGTCTCTCACTTCAAAAAATAAAAAAAATAAAACATATAATAAGAACATAAAAAACAACAGCAACAATAATAATAAAAATAACAATAACAATAAAAACAACAACACACACAACAATACAATCACAATATACCACACCAACATCCACTCCCTCAAAGCACACCATCAAGACCTAATCACACACCTACAACTCCTACCCTTCCAACCAGACATCATCATACTCACAGATAACTACATAACCCAACCAACCAGTAACAACGCATTTCCAATCCCTACATACACAGCTAAACATCACATCGACATCTCAATATACTATAAAAGCAACATGCACATTACAATAGTCGATAAACAAACCATATCGGACTCATGCAAAACTCCACTAACACTAAGAATATATAATAATAAACTTAAAAACAAACCAATACACACAATAATAGGTATGTATAGACGCCCACTCATAGACAAACAATTCATGCATGCATTACAAAATAACATAAACAGCATACTACAGAAAACGCCTACAAGCACAATAACACTAGTAGGTGACATCAACTACAACCTACTCGACAACATACATAAACCACACACAGACTTTCAAAACCTAATGGTACACAACAACCTCTACACAACAATAACAAAAGCAACAAGACACGACATGGTCCACACAACATCCCACACACTCATAGACATGATAATCACCAACATCAATGCCAACATAGAATCAAACATTATAAGCCCATGCATATCAGACCACCACCCCATATACGCAATAATACACACCCGCACAAGAAAACCAGACACAGACAACACACCCAGACTTACCAAAAACATGTACGACAAAAACAAAGACGCAATCCTAGCAAACCTCAAAACACAGTTAGAATACATCACGCAGGACAACACAGAAAGCAGCGACACAAACCAAAAGTTTAGAGACATACAAACAACAATAACAAAAGTAATAGAACACTTCGAACGAAAACCCAAGCAATGCAATAGAAGAAAAAGCTGGTGCAGCCCCATAATAAAGAGGCAAATAAGAAAAAAGCACCTACTATATAAAAAATGGAGAGATAACCCGACAACAGAAAACAAACAGGCATACAGGACACAGAGGTACAAAGTCGACAAAATAATACACAAAGCCAAAAAAGACGAAATAATGAAGACGCTAGAAGAAAATAAAAACAACCCAAAAAAACAACACAGAAAACTCAGAGAATTAGTACCTAACAACAAACCACCGAGAGCGTCACCAACCACAATACAGTACAACAACAAAACACACACAGACCCCATAGAAATAGCAAACGCACTCAACGATCACTACATAACAATAGGTAAAAAAACAAGCAACAGCATACCAACAACCGAACACAAACAACAACAAGAAGAGAGAGCGGAAGAAAACAAACAAACACATCCAAGCTTCAAACTACATAACACAACAGAAGACATTGTAAACAAAACACTAAAAAATATGAACAGAGATAAAGCAGAGGACATATACAAAATAAAACCAACACTTATAAAAGACATGCACGCCTTCCTCACACCTATGCTTACCAACCTCTTCAACAAAGCCATAAATGAAAATAAATACCCAGACGCACTCAAAACAACAAAAGTAATAGAACTATACAAAGCCAGCGACACAAGCATGCCAGCCAACTACAGACCGATATCACTACTACCCATAATAGCTAAAGTATTTGACACAATAATAAATAAACAAATAATGGACCACCTAACAAAACACAACATAATATCACATACACAATACGCATTCCGACCTAACTCAAGCACAACCATGACAGTCCAAACCATAATAAACCAAATACAAAAACATAAAGATAAAGAAGAGCTAGTACTAGCTCTTTACGTAGACCTCTCGAAAGCATACGACACAGTAGAACATTCAAAGTTACTCGACAAACTTCGACGAAATTTTAATTTCAACGAAGGCACAGTCCAGTTCTTTGAATCCTACTTCTCAAATCGCATTCAAGAAGTCCACACACAATATGCCAAGTCCCACAAACGCACCATCACACATGGCATCCCACAAGGCAGCACATTATCCACCACCTTCTTCCTACTCTATATTAACGACATAATCAATATCATACAACAAGGAACAGTATATACATATGCAGACGACACAACACTTATAATAACTGCAAAAACTCCTACAGACTTACAACAAAAAACACAAACAGAAATAACTAAGCTAATAAACTACTTCCATTCTAATAACCTAGTACCCAACCCAACAAAAACAACATACACAATTTTCCATAAAACAAAACAAAATATCACAATAACAATAAACAACCACACCCTCGAGCAATGCCAACACGCAAAACTCCTGGGCATAACACTACAACATAACCTTAAATATGACCAACATATCAACAACATAATCCGTAAACTCCAAC
>WBZZ01006030.1:62500-67500 GCA_019918135.1 Paulinella micropora | reverse complement strand
CCTACTAGTTATTGTGCTTGTTGGCGTTTTATGTAGTATGCTGTTTATGTAATTTTGTAATGCATGAATTAATTTTTTGTCTATGAGTGGGCGTCTATACATACCTATTATTGTGTGTATTGGTTTGTTTTTAAGTTTATTATTATATATTCTTAGTGTTAGTGGGGTTTTGCATGAGTCCGATATGGTTTGTTTATCGTCTATTGTAATGTGCATGTTGCTTTTATAGTATATTGAGATGTCGATGTGATGTTTAGCTGTGTATGTAGGGATAGGGAATGCGTTGTTACTGGTTGGTTGGGTATGTAGTTATCTGTGAGTATGATGATGTCTGGTTGGAAGGGTATGAGTTGTAGGTGTGTGTTTAGGTCTTGATGGTGTGCTTTGAGGGAGTGGATGTTGGTGTGGTATATTGTGATTGTATTGTTGTGTGTGTTGTTGTTTTTATTGTTATTGTTATTATTATTATTATTATTGCTGTTGTTTTTTGTGTTCTTATTATATGTTTTATTTTTGTTATTTTTGGAAGTGAGAGATAGGTATGGTTTGAAGGATTGTGGGAGGAGGTTAGGGTGGGTGAGATGTGCTGGGGGTTTATTTTGAGTGCTCATTTAGATGCTCATGGAGGTGTTGTTGTGCTGTTGGTTTGGTTTGTGGAGTATGTATAGTTCTTTGATGATGTTGATGTCTTCCTCTGTCTTGATCACCCACCTGTGCTCCTTTGTCTGCTCCCTGAAGAAAACTTCGCCGTCTTTAGTCCAGACGTAGATGGTCGTGCCAGTGGCCGCAATGATCTCCTTCTTCAGTTTGATGGCCTGTTTAAGGAGTATGAGTGCTTGGTGGGAGGCTTTCGTTTATGAATATTTTGAATTTTTTGTCTGCGAGGTGTGTGCCTGTCCAATCCACTGTTTCGTGGGTGAATGGTTGGAGTGGGTTGTGTTTTTTGAATTGAGTTTTGAGGCTGCTTGAGATGAAACGCACTATGATGGCTGGTGGGTGCTTAGGTTCTTCCCTCGTGGGTTTTGTGCTTTTTGCTCTGAAGCATTTGATGATGTCGTTTGGTGTGTATGGAATGTGCTTTGCGTCTAGCATTGCTTTCACAATCTGTGTTGTGTTTTCGCTGGGGATGTATGGTATGCCGGTTATGCTGAGCTCGCAAGTTGGGTCTCGTTTGTTTTGGTTCTGAGCTGTTGTGTTTTGTTTGCGTTCTGCCGGGTGGTATGCATGAGTGTTAGCTAGCGCTGAGTTAGCCTGTAGGTTTTGGATGAACTGGTCTGTGTTGGACCATTGACCATTCAATGATGAGAGAGGCGGTGATGCTTTTGCTTGGCGTTCTTGCTCTTCTTTCATCTCGTTCAGTTGGATTTTGGTTTCGTTTAGTTCTAGTCTGATAGAGTCCGTAAGGGTTGAAAGTAAGTCGATCTCAGCTCTATGTGCCGCCAGGGTTTGTTCTTGTTTGTTTCGGTTTGTTGATTTGCCTTGGTTGCGAGTTGGTCGGTTTGGGTTTTCAGTTTGAGTATGTCTTGGTTCAGTTTGTCTGTCGACAGTTTTTGCTCGTTGAGCATGTTTCCGAGACTTAGTTGAAAGGGGTCCAGTATCGCTTTCATCTCTTTAGCTATCTGCTCGAATAAGCCGTGGAGCTTGGGCTGGAGCATGGGGTCAAATTGCTCTTCTGATATTTCTGCTCGTGGTGTATGACTAGTATGATCATGATCATGATCATGCATATCATGATCAGTTCCGGATCCGTTGTCTGGTTTTTGTTTGATTGGTGTCTCGCGCTGGTTGGGTGTGGACGTTGCTTCTTGGTTGGTGCTGGTATTCGTTTGGGATGGGTTTGGGTCGTTGGTGTTGGTGCTAGTATCGTCTTTCTGCTCGTCGCGATCGGTTTGCTCGTCGCTTTCATCCCATTCGGTAGTAATGACGTTAGTTGATTGGTTTCCATTCTTAATGGTTTTTTTCCTTTTTTTGCTTTCTTTTTTTTGGAGAGAGTTATTTGGTTGGGTCCGTTATCGGTTTATTGGGTCTTTTCTTGAGATGGTTCAATCCTTGGTAGTGAACTTTGTTGTCTTCGTTTTTTGGTGTTCTCCATTTCTTCCCAATGTTTTAACGGATTTCTCTCTCTCTCTCTCTCTCTCTAGATCTCTCTCTATATATATTTTTATATATATCTATATCTATCTATCTATCTATCTATCTCTCTCTCTCATTTCTTTCCATCTCTCTCTCTCATTCTCTCTCTCTCGATCTCTCGCTCTCTCGATCTCTCTCGCTCTCTCTCTCTCTCTCTCTCGATATCTCTCTCCCTCTCTACGTGTGTGTGTATGTGTTTTTAATGCGTGTGTGCGTGTGTGTGTGTTTGTTTGTGTGTGTGTGTGAACATGTGTGCACATGTGTGCACTGTATGTGTGTGTGTGTTTATTCTCCTGAACCCCCCTCAGAAGACCGATAATTGCTGTGTTTCTTTGGGTGGGCTAAGCACCAACACCTTCGGCCGGGTTCATGCGTCGGCGCGCTATCGACAATCATTTGCCCCATTAGACCAGAAAAAGGGGAATCCTGGCGGTTTCTCGTTTGGAGATGGGAAAAAAATCGTTGACGGTGTTGAACGGTCAGTGCAGACACTAGAAATACGCACTTTCTCCAGTTTCTTGGATAACACTAGAACATAGGAGGATGATTGTCTTCATTTTTTGCTTGCTGAGCAATTTGATGAATCTCTACAATCACTCTCAGGTAACATTTTGTTTTTTTTTCTGTATTGTTTTTTCTTGTGCTTGCTACTTTCACCGTCCCAAAAAAACCCTCACTACAATCTTGATGTTTGCTTAATTTCTTCATAAATATTACTTCATTGACTTATTTTACGTACTCTCTATATGTAATACTTATCAAAATATACTTATTTCTTGGAAAAAATATATAATTATAATTATTTTTTTTCCAAACTTTTTTTAACGCCAACACTGTTTTAATGTATAAAATACTTGCCACTCGTGAAACCTGAGAAAGAAGCAACAGGTATAGAATGCAAGTGGTATCAAAGAAATACAAATACTGAAAACACTAAGAAATGTGAAAAGAAAAAATACATAATATTAATACTTAATGAAATCATTGTATTTTCCTAGCAGGGTGTTAATAAATTGCTACTACATTCCCTCCCTGTATTGCAAATAGTATTGAAAATTATTTTATTCTACTAATAACATATTTTGTTTTTAATAACAAAATAAAATTTTAAAATTAAATTTACGAAATTTATGTATGCTTGACTTGCACACAAAAATACCATAATTCCTACGCCTTGTACTTTTTGAAAAAAGAACCGTTAAAATTTTATCTTGTCATGCTTGTTTACCTTAACCACACCAGTTACATAGTCATTCATAATATTATTTCTGTTTTGAGGTGGGGAAGGAGAGAGAGGGGGAAAAGAGTGAGGGGGGGGGGGGGGGGTAATAATAATAATAATAATGATAATAATATAATAATGATAATAATATAATAATATAAATATTTGGACAACCTTGAAAAGACATAGCAAAGCAAGAAAAGGGAAGGGGAAGGGGGGGGGGGGGGGGGGGGGGGGGGGAATGTCTTCGTATACCATGAAAATTGAATGGAATGTGAACGCCGTGGGTAGGTGGATGACTAGCGATGCGATGACGACAAACAAGAAACAAATGGAAAACGCGGATGTAAAGGTAACAGTGACGCAGCCGCTCTCTCTCTCCCTCTCTCTCTCTCTCCCTCTCTCTCTCCCATTCTCTCTCACCCCCCCCCCCCCCTCTCTCTCTCCCTCTCCATACTTTCCCTCGCTGTCCCCTTCTCTCACACCTTCTCTCTCTCTCTCTGTCTCTCTCCCCCCCCCCCCCCCCTCCTCTCTCTCTCTCCCTCTCCCTCCCCCATTCCACCTCTCTCTCTCTCTCTCTCTCTCTCTCTCTCTCTCCCTCTCCCTCCCTCTCCCTCCCCCGTTCCACCTCTCTCTCACTCTCCCCCGCTCCCCCGCTTCCCCTCTCTCTCCCCCGCTCTCCCGCCTGCTCTCCCGCCCGCGCTCCCTCCCGCTCTCCCTCCCGTTCTCCCCCTCTCCCTCTCCCTCTCTCTCCCAATCTTTCCCTCCCTCCCTCCCTCCCTCCCCCCCCCCCCCCCCCCCACCCCTCTCTCTCTCTCTCTCTTTTGTGTGTGTGTGTGTGTGTGGCTTTTTAATATACCTTTTTTAAAAACTAATTTTAGGCCACGGACCTGCAGATCCAAAACTTGGGTGACGGAAGCAACTGCTTCATTTGCAAGGGGACCGATAATCTGCGGAGCAAGATCGACAGCAAAGTGTTGCTACAGCGAGACAGTGTTCTGAGATTTTTGCTTACCCAGAATGCGTTTGCTGAAAGAGATGCATACTTTCTACCGCCTAGCATTTCACAGGATGCAACGCTTTGGTACTGCAATTCCTGCGTCAGAACCATCCAAAGGTGTGTGTGTGTGTGTGTTTGTGTCAGGATGTTAACTTTCTAATACGTTTTGCTTATATCTATTTCGCTGTCATTCAGATATTTGGAATGTTGTGTTAGGTATCACAAGTACATGGTCGACAAGAAGGAAGCTGGGTGGTGGCTGGATTTCAACACGACTAACTTACAGAAGTATATTACGCGAACTTTCTTGATACCAGCGCCCGACATACCTGTAATATCTACCTACCTACCTACCTACCTACCAACCTACCAATTAATTAATCAATGAATCAATTAATCAATCAATCGATCAATCAATCAATAAATCAATCAATCAATCAATCAATCAATCAGTCGATCAATCTATCAATCTATCAATCAATCAATCAATCAATCAATATATCAATCAACCGATCTATCAATCTATCAATCTATCAATCTATCAAAATATTAATCTATCAATCTATCAATCAATCAATCAATCAATCTATCAATCAATCAATCTATCAATCTATCTATCAATCTATCTATCTATCTATCTATCTA
>WBZZ01006030.1:37500-57500 GCA_019918135.1 Paulinella micropora | reverse complement strand
ACGATATTTGCTGGCTATGGACCCCATTTCGAGCTGCTTAGACATGTTTGGATGCTCCGCGGCAGGTGCTTGAGATGTCGGCTGCCGCCGACTTTTCGACGGCGGCCAACTGTCTGGCGGACATGTTTGGATGCTCCGCGGCAGGTGCTTGAGATGTCGTCTGCCGCCGACTTTCTGACGGCGGCCAACAGTGGTAATTTTGGGAGCAACTCTAGCAGAAAAACCATGCTGACAGGCTGCAAATGTCATACAATGTTATCTGAAACCATTAAGTTTTCCTTGCAAGAAACACTAACCAACTCGAACCCTAGCCCGAACCCCAACCCTGACCCTACGGCTAGCCGCTTTCGGACGCCGCCTGATTGAGCGATGTTGTGGATGGTCTCAAGCTGGTTTCTACTTGTCGGTTATGTAGTATTTGACTGGCTTTCTGCCAGTAACCCAATTTCTACCTGGTTAGACGTGTTTGGATGCTCCGCGACAGGTGCTGGAGATGTAGCCGCCGAGACAAGTCGGCGGCCAATTACTACATACTTGTTACGAATCTTGCAGAAAAGGCATGCCAGCTGTTTATTTCTGCGGGCTATGTTAAGTGACACTGCTTTCGGGCTATGAATCAGATTTCCAACTGCTTAACCATGTTTGGATGCTCCGCGGCGGGTGCTTGAGATGTCGGTCTGCCGCCGACTTGGGCGGCGATGGCGCGGGCACATACATATATACATACATAATGATAAATACATATTTGTGTATGTATGTATGTATGTGTATTCGCCAATATTAGGTTTTGTATCACGGGCGGCGATGGCGCGGGCGGGGGCGGCGATGGCGCGGGCACATACATACTTACATACATACTACGCTGCCGCCGCCGCCACTGTACATACTACGCCGCCGCCGCCGCCGCCACTACATATTACGCCGCCGCCGCCGCCGCCACTACATACTAGGCCGCCGCCGCCACTACATATTACGCCGCCGCCGCCACTACATACTATGCCGCCGCCGCCACTACATACTACGCCGCCGCCGCCACTACATACTATGCCGCCGCCGCCGCCACTACATATTACGCCGCCGCCGCCGCCACTACATACTAAGCCGCCGCCGCCGCCGCCACTACATACTACGCCGCCGCCACTGCATACTATGCCGCCGCCGCCTGTACATACATATGTATGTATGTATGTATGTGTATTCGCCAATATTAGGTTTTGTATCACGGGCGGCAATGGCGCGGGCGGGGGCGGCAATGGTGCGGGCGGGGGCAGCGATGGCGCAGGCGGGGACGGGGGCGATGGCGCGGGCTGGGGCGGCGATGGCGCCGGTGGGGGCGGGGAGGCGGTAGTAAGAGCGAGTGCGGCGCGGGCGGGGGCGGATGAACTAGCAACCTCTGGAGTAGTTTGTTTTCATGACCGAGCGTCGCCTAGACACAGCGTTCGTGCTGGCTTGCGTCTGGACCGGGCGGGAACTGACCTAACCCCTAACCCTAAGTTAACCTCGAGGTCCCGGGAACGATTTTCTCTGGAACGCTGGCTAGACCTGGTTCTCGCGGCCCAATCCCACCGGCAGGTGTCCAAACGGCAGTAGACAGCGAGCGGAACCGCCGCGGCATGCCCTGGCTCTCCGGCGGAGACTTCGAATTCATTTGCAGCCCTAACCCTAACCCTAAACCTAGCCCTCCGGCAGGTCACTTCCAAGTCACGTTCGATAGTTTGTTACTAATTGTTTGCAGGTTCATGAAGCTAGGTAATTCTTTATGAAATCATAACTTTGCATTTTTCCGTTAATGTTTCGTATCGAACACCAACCATTTTAAAATCATCAATAATCAAGGCTGCGTAAACTCATTTATAGCTTCGCGACCCATGAATCAGATCGACTGTTTTAATAATATAATTATGTTTGCTTCATTCCTTGGGGGACTGTTTTTCTGGTACATATATACATACTACGCTGCCGCCGCCGCCACTGTACATACTACGCCGCCGCCGCCGCCGCCACTACATATTACGCCGCCGCCGCCGCCACTACATACTATGCCGCCGCCGCCACCACTACATATTACGCCGCCGCCGCCGCCGCCACTACATACTATGCAGCCGCCGCCGCCACTACATACTACGCCGCCGCCGCCACTACATACTATACCGCCGCCGCATGTACATACATATGTATGTATGTGCTTCATTCCTTGGGTGGCTGTTTTTCTGGTTAAACTATTCACCTGTTGAAGCTTCGCTAGTGTAAGAGTCGTCGCTTGCGAATCCTTCTTTCTCGCCTTCATCATGGCGACGACGGTGGCAAGCTAAGATAAGCTAGAGCGGGGACGGCGCGGGCGGCGGTGTGCAAAGCGTGGACGGCGTTGGTAAGAGTGTGAGGGCGACGCGGGCGGCAATGGCGGGGGTGGGGCTAGGGCTGCAAACTTTAAGGCAATGGCACCAAGGCGCCTGCAGCAAACTGGCAAGTGCGACAAACGCAAGGACAGCAAAAGCAGCAGGCGGTAAACTGGCAAGTGCACAAGTGCAGTGCGACAGCAGGGGCGGCAAAGGCTAGCTATTGAAAGCTGATGTAGCAGATGCTTGAAGACGGGGTGGAAGAGTTCGACTGCGAGCTTGAAGACTGACCGAGCTCGATGTCGCGGAGTTCTGCTGCACGCTTGAGGACGAGGAGGGAACCAAAGTCGCGGCTGATGTCGCGGAGTTCGGTTGCACGCTTGACGACGAGGAGGGCACCGGGGTCGTCGCCGATGTCGCGGAGTTTGGCTGCACGCTTGACGACGAGGAGAACCACTGATTTGAAGCCGCTGCCGCAGGATCACACTAGGCCTGCTAATGACTGACCAGGCTACCGCTTTGGTTTCCGAAGCTTCGCTGGACTCCGAGTCGCGCCCGGCTTCATCTAGCGATACCGTAGATAATATTGCAAGTAAACTCCTTACACACCCCACGCATCCATGCATATAGCCAATAGTGTCATTTTTTTGTGCATCATGGTAGAGCCTGCTGTCTCGGATTCCGCATCCCAAGCAGATATTATTATAGAAGAGTTCAGCAAAGACGAAGTAGACGTTGGGGGCCAAGAAGAAGAGGCCTTCCGGATCAAAGAAATTATCGCGTTTGAGCCAAACTACAAGCGCAGCGGCTTTCTGTTCCTTTGCTGGTGGGAAGGCTATGCTAGGGACAAGGCGACCAGGTCTCAAATTTAGATATCCACTGCTTGTCTGGGGAGTACCTACGTGTGTTTTGCAGGCAGACACTGTCTGACATCAAGGTGAGGGACGCATTCCTACCGGAAGATGAACGAGTCCTTACGCGTTTCCAAAAGTTGTTTGCTTCTCTACCGAACCCTAAGGAATGCAAGCCTAATCACCGCTACGATATAGATCAAGAGCAAAAGGTGATTAAGGTGTGGCAGCTCCCAGATGAACGATGGATGCATGAGAACAAGCGCAAGCAGAAAGGTCGAAAGGGCAAGGACCAAAGCAAAGGTCCCAAGCGCAGAAGTGGAAGTGTGTCAAGCTCAAGCGCAACCAGTTCCCGCAAGCGTCCCAAATTGCTTGACAGTCCTGAAGACTCTAACTGCGACTCTCCTGGGGCTCAGTCTGCGAAGCCTGAGGAGCCTACGGCCCAGGCTGAGAAGCCTTCAGACCAGCTTACGCCTGAGAAGCCTTCGGACCAGCTTACGCAGAAGCCTTCGGACAAGCTTACGCCTGAGCTTACGCGTGAGAAGCCTTCGGACCAGCTTTCGCCTGAGAAGCCTGCAAAGCGTAAGGAGCCCGAGAAGCCTAAGAAGCCTGCGGCCCAGCCTGAGAAGCCTGCGACCCAGCCTGAGCACGGTGAGCAACCTGTGAAGCGTTCGCCGCGTAAAAAGGCTGTGGCCCAGCCTGCGAAGCCTGAGGAACCTAAGAAGCCTGCGGCCCAGCCTGCGAAGCCTGAGGAACGTAAGAAGCCTGCGGCCCAGCCTGCGAAGCCTGAGCAACTTAAGAAGCGTGCGGCCCAGACTGCGAAGCATGAGCAACGCCAGAAGCCTGCGAAGGCTGTGCCACCTAAGAAGCCTGAGGCTAACCAACCTGCGAGCCATGAGCAACCTGACAAGCACGCGACCCCGGAGGCAGAAAAGCTATTGCAAGAACTACCCACCCTGAAGCAGGCCCATGCGAACCTGCAGCAGCAACTTAACTGGAATTCGCCATCCTTAAAAGGCTCGTTTGTGGCGCCACAGCCAGCCAAAACTTCTTCTTCTTCTCCTCCTCCTCCTCCTCCTTCTTCTTCTTCTTCTTCTTCTTCCTCCTCCTCCTCCTCATCATCACCATCCTCATCCTCTTCTTCTTCGTCCTCATCATCCTCATCCTCTTCTTCTTCTTCGTCCTATCATTCCTCTTCTTCTTCTTTGTCCTCATCATCCTCATCCTCTTCTTCTTCTCGCTCCTCCGCTCTGTCTTTGTCTGGTTTTTCTTTTTCTCCTCCTATCAGTCCTGATATGCATCCTGATAATTGGCATTCTCGTGAGCGTTTCCCTTCTCGTGGGCGTTTCCCTTCTCGTGATAGTGTGCCTTTCGAACAAGATTTCACGAAAGAAGATGCTGTTATCTCTCCTGAGCACGGGCAGGAAGAGGATGATGAAGAAGAACGCACGGAGGTGGAAAAGGATGAGGCCGATATACCTATCCCTGAGAAGCTCAAAAAGGAGATGAAACAGGCATAT
The DNA here is from genome assembly GCA_019918135.1 of Paulinella micropora. NCBI lineage: Eukaryota > Cercozoa > Imbricatea > Euglyphida > Paulinellidae > Paulinella > Paulinella micropora. Next base: position 52,793 of record WBZZ01006030.1, on the reverse strand, counting down.
TCTGTGATCGACACATGGCCACAACGAAAGGACTTGCATGCAACGAAAGACTTTGTCTTTGGAACCAAAGAGAATAAGTTCAACCTGAGGTTTGTGGACGCATATGTCGTGCCGTTCAAATTTGCTGTTGGTGGTCGCAAAGGCGTCATGCAGATCCCAGCAAACGGCAAAATGCACATTCCGTCGTTGGATCGTTACTTGGTTCTTGGCACGATTGTGGAAGACCTGGCTGCTGACAAGTGGGCAGTACTCTGCGGCTCAGCTCTCTCTCACAACGAAGTGCATGGTCTTGTGACCAAAGCGGATCTTTCTGATTTGGAGACAGTCGTCCTGCTGCACATTGACTTCATCAAGCAGGACGTGCAATGTGGTTTGGTCACTCAGCCAGAAGCAGGGCGCTTGATGGTGCGTTTGGCAAAGGTATTTGTTGACTCAAAAGAGTGCAAGTTGTTGCTCAATCGACATGAGGTTCGACCCACTGGAGGAGGCGATGGCAACGGTAGCGGTCAAGATCGACGCAGCAGTGGCGGTACGTTTGGCTCCAAGGGCTCCAAGGGCTCGAGGAAGAGCAAGGCCAGCCAGGACAAAAATGAGGAAAGTGTTCCCAAGGCGACGTCCACCGTCTCTATTCCAGCTCAGGCTGACTGGGTGGCGGAGGTTCAGCGGGTCGTGCGGGGTGAGGTCAAAAAAGAAGTTGAGCGGTTTCTCAAGGAGGAGATCCCCAGAATACGCAACGCTATCAGGAAAAGTTTCACCAAGAGGGAGGCTAAGTTTCAAAGCGAGGTATAGGCCAAGGTAAAGAAGCTCGTCAGGACGGAGCTCAAGAACACGAAAGTGGAAGATCCAGGTCCAGAAGCAGAAGCAAGCGATGAGCCCGAGGCCGAAGAGGACGGGTCCGGGGGAGATACCACAGACGACTGGCCGGGTGGGTACTGCAACAGATGCGCGGACAAAATTGTGGGGTCCAAATACAGTTGCGTGGATCCTCAGGCGCGATGCGAAGACTTTGATGTGTGCAAGGCATGCGAGGTTGACTACTTTCATGAACACCCCATGCAGAAGCACAAGGTTGACATCTCACCGGAAGCCATCAAAGAGTACAACGCGAAGGAGCGCAGCAGCAAGAAGAAGAAGTCTAAAGGAGGTAGCAACGTTTTGTCTTGTTGACTGCCTCTAAGGATAGACTTTTGTGGTAGGTGGCAAGGGCAAGGGCAAGAGCAAGAGCAAGAGCAAGAGCAAGAAAAACACTCGATCTGATTCAGCGAAGGTTAAGAAAGTTATCGTTGGTGCCAGTGTCAAGAAGGAAGAAAAGCGTCGTCCTGGTCCTCTTTCTCCTTCTCCCCCTTCTTCTTCTTCCTCTTCCTCTTCTTCCTCCTCCTCTTCCTCTTATTCCTCCTCTAGTTCGTCTTGTTCATCTTCATCCTCATCTTCCTTATCTTGTTCGAGTTCTTCTCCTGGGTCGCGCCCTCCAGCTTCTGATTTGGGCCATGCCCCCAAGGCAAAGCCTCTTGAGCCAATTTTTCACAGGATTATGTGTGCTATGTGCCAAGTTGATCCCATAACGGGGTATGTGATGAAGTGCGAGCAGTGCCCCGGTTACAGCTTATGTCCCGATTGTGTTAATCGAAGCAGGCACGACGTCTCGCACACCCTCGTCATGAAGAGAACTCCCCTGGAAGCACAGGCAGAGCAGAGCACTCCTGCATGACTAGCAGTCCATCAAGGTCCTCCAATCGAAGTGCGAGCTGCACTCCGATTCCATGGTGTGTCGGAAGACGTAGTGACCCTGCGGTGGGCGGGTTTTGGTTTAGTCATGCTTTTTGGCAGGGATTTTCCACCAGGACCACCAATTAGAATAGCTGGTTTTCAGGTAGAAAGGTTGCCAAGCTCATCAAGGTCCCGTAGCTCATTGACTCCATTAGAAGAGCAGACAGTCATTTCTCTGCCAGGCTGGCCATATTTTTATGTTTCCCAGGCGGTGCAAGACCAAGGTGGCTCAGATGCAAGTATGCAAGGTCATCTAGCAGCAACAAGCACAGTTGCAGAAGACTGCAATTGTGACATAGCCTATAACGAGGACCTCCACGATCCACAATTTTACATCCAGACGAGAAGCAACAGAGCGTACAAAGCATGGAGCCTGGTGCTTATAAACTACGGCTGGGAGCCCTGGAGGCTGCGAGAAAAGAGAATTAAGAGGCTTCAAGAGCTAGATTTCATCAGGCACATGCGTGAGCTAGGCCTTTTTTTGTAAATTGTGTGAGTTTTTTTCTGTGCTTGGCAAAAATAATTTTTTGTGACCAAGGTGAGTGAGGTTAAGGGACACCTTATTATTTTTTGTCTCTTTGCAGCAAACTTTCCGATCCATGGTGTTTTAAGGCCGCCGCAAACTGAACATGCATGTTTGTTCAACTATCATATGTATGTACCACCAGACCGATGGAAAGCCGGCAAGCGCTGCATGCATTCGTTGTACCTGGGTCTATTTTTCTCTTCCAGCATGGATTTATCAATGGTTTTGATGAACTCCTCATCGTCGGGGTAGTCCTTTTTCCACTGCGTATACGACAGCAGGTCCTGCTCCAGATTGGTAATCCTTGCTCGTTTTGAACGATCTGAGAGCTCCCTCACGTCTCGCTTCGCGCAGAGCCTGGAAATAGCCTCCAAAATCAATACGCTGTTCCAGTACCTGTGTTTGAGCCACTCATAGGCCTTGTCATTGTGAACCTTATATATGGTATCCTTTGCACCGGATGTAGTGCATAAAAATGATTTAAGTCCCTCTGCGTACGCACCAACCTCTTCGTCCGAAATGTGTCGATAGCGAGGACGAGTGATATCGAGAGTTCTCAGTGTGGTTAGCATAGGCATCCTGGCGATCTTTTTCAAAATCTCTCGCCTGGTTGCGTTGTGAACATAACTACGCACAGGCTCCCCCAAAGTCTCCCGTACAAAGTCAGAGCTTAAGCCCCTGCACGCGAAGCCCACCACCATACTCCGGTGCGAATTGTTGGTACTTGGAAAGGTGCGATAAATGTTGAGGAGGTCGTGCACATTTGACGCCAGACGCTTTAGTTGGCTCGCCTCATCCTTGGGAGCTCGACTTCTGCAAGCACAACATACATAGCTGTTGCTAGCTCACCAATATTAATGGCACTGCCAAGCACTTTCACTTACTTGTCCGCAAACTCATCCACCAAAGACTCGATCATTACACGTGCTTCCTCCTTAGATAGTTTGGGATCTGACTGAAGCCCAGCAGACTGAAGCTCACTTGGAGAGGTGGACTCACTGCACACACACACACACACACACATATATATATATATATATATATATATATATATATATATATAGAGAGAGAGAGAGAGAGAGAGAGAGAGAGAGAGAGAAGAGAGAGAGAGAGAGAGAGAGAGAGAGAGAAAGGAGGATCCAGCTGGCAGTGGGGGAGGGGAGAGAGAGATAGAGAGGGCCGGGGGGGGGGGGGCGGGGGTACGTAATGTGTACGTGTATATGTACGTATAAGAGAGAAAGAAAGAAAGAAGGGGGATCGAGAGATAGATAGATAGAGAGAGAGAGAGAGAGAGAGAGAGAGAGAGAGAGTCACTTACTTCTCCGCAAACTCATCCACCAGAGACTCTTTAGATAGTTCTGAATCTGACTGAAGCCCAGACTGAAGCTCACTTGGAGAGGTGGACACACACACACACACACACACACACATATATATATATATATATATATATATATATAGAGAGAGAGAGAGAGAGAGAGAGAGAGAGAGAGAGAGAGAGAGAGAGAGAGAGGAGAGGTGGACACACACACACACACACACATATATATATATATATATATATAGAGAGAGAGAGAGAGAGAGAGAGAAAGAGGGATCCAGCTGGCAGTGGGGGAGGGGAGAGAGAGATAGAGAGGGGGTACGTAATGTGTACGGGTATATGTATGTATGAGAGAGAAAGGGAGAGAGACAGAGAGAGAGAGAGAGAGAGAGAGAAAGAGAGAGAGAAAGAGAGAGAGAGAGAGAGAGAGAGAGAGAGAGAAAGAGAAAACGAGAAAGAGAGAGAGAGAGAGAGAGAAAGAGAGAGAGAGAAAGAGAGAGAGAAAGGGAGAGAGAGAGAGAGAGAAAAAGAGAGAGAGAGGGGGGGGGGGGGGGCGGGGGTACGTAATGTGTACGTGTATATGTAACATTGTATGAGAGAGAAAGAAAGAAAGAGAGATCGAGAGAGAGGAGGAGGAGGAGGAGGAGGGGGAGGAGGAGAAAGAGAGGGTACATAATGTGTACGTGTATATGTATGTATGAGAGAGAAAGAAAGAAGGGGGATCGAGAAAGAGAGAGAAAAAGGAGGAGGAGGAGGAGGAGGAGGTCAAATTTCTGACTGGTGTTTTTTTTCCGTACCTTGCCAGACCGCTGCTGGAAACTGTTTGCGGTGTAGAAGGGCCGACATCATTTGGTTCTCGTGAGGAAGCAGCTAGGCCATTGTCCTCTTCGGCTTGCGAGTTCAAGAAAGCACTAAAAAAATCCATTTCGTCATAGAAGGTGGCTGGTGTCCAAAGGGTTGGTGCATATACGATGAATAGTATATGCTTAATACATAATTCAATGATTGAATATAAGAGCAGGCGAGAGAGATTGTCTTCTCCTATTGGTGTCCAACCCCAAGGTTGGCCACGGCCAAGCGATTTTTTATAAGGTTGGACTTTTTTTAGTTATTAAATTTCGGTATTTATTATATTATTCTTCTTACTATTATCTATATTTTAACTTGTCCAAGGTGTCCGACCTTTTATTAAGAAATGAAATTTTTTTTGTCGTCTCCCGTTTTTATACAATAAGGAAAAATAATTTTCCGCCCGCGAGTATTGGCCTCGGTCAATTCGGCCTTCATTATTACTAACACGGGTTTGTCTCTCTCAGACTGCTACTATTAACAACAACTGGCCGAGTGGTTTTAACAACATTTAGGGACATATCGGGGGTAATATGGATTTTTAATTTAAAATAATTAAAATAATATAAGACCTGTCTTATATACACTAAGATGTGGAGCGAAGATGATAAGAAATTTGTTAGGCAGTTAAGAGTTGCTACTACTGAAAATAAAATTTATGAAGTCGTGTCTAACTTCTACGATAGTGAGTTGAAACCAAGTGTCGCGTTTCATAATGCTATTATATTGCTATTTAGCACACCAACGAGTGATGAAGAGGCACTTGAAGCACTAAAAGTCATACATCCAAAATATGCTATTGTGTATCCTATTTGAATAGTAGAAGGCAAAGACTTTCTGAGGTGAAAAAAAAGCAATAGAGCCTTATCAAAGTGAAAAAATTATATGAAATAAGCAAACTTGATAAGTATTTTAATCTGAATGAAGACGAGCGGATTGATATCGTTGAGGGGTATAAGAAAGATGTCAAAGCCAAAAATGAACAAAAAATACAGATTGATGTCCGTGATGTAATGGCTAAAATGAACGATATGATATTAAGTAAATTGACCCTTATCTTAAACTACTTGCTTTGATGATAGCAATTGGAGCAAGGCCTGTTGAAATATTTGACAAAAACACATACGAATTGATACCAGATAAACCTTCTTGGTTGAGGGTAAATAACCTAGCAAAGAAAAGAGAAGGACAAGAAAAGAATTAGATTGAGAGGCCTGTGGTCCTTTTCACTCCTGAATTCGTAATAGAAAAAGTAAATTCAATACGGAACCATTTTAAGAAAAAGGGAGCAGTCATTATTAACAACGAGGGTGCTTGATAAACAAAAGAATAATGAACTAAATAAAAGAATTATTGAAATCGTTCCTTGGCTTTCGGAATACACACAGAAAAGTAGTATGTTGCAAAAACTATATGCTAGTTTGTCGTATAGTAACTTTGCTAATCCGAAATTAGAGAATTTTAATACATGGGTTTCTAATGTGTTGGGACACGGCGATTTACTGACTTCATTTAGTTATTCGTGGGTGAATGTGTTAGATCCACGAGAGATGATGGAAGAAGGGATTAAAACAGAGTTAGAAGAATTGAGACGGAAAATAGATTTATGTCTGAATTTAAGTAATATTAATGAAACTGAAAGCGAAAACGACACGGCAGAAAGTAAATACAAACCATTAGATAAAAAAGCAAGCAGAGAGGATAAGTATAAATTGCTTGAGCAGATATGGAACGATAATCCAAATATTACAAATACTAAACTACGACAATTAAGCAAGATCGGGGCAGTTATTGTTAATAAGTTTATCAAAGAGACACTTCTTCTTCTTCTTCTTCTTCTTCTTCTTCTTTTTCTTCTTCTTCTTCTTCTTCTTCTTCTTCTTCTTCTTCTTCTTCTTCTTCTTCTTCTTCTTCTTCTTAATACAATATAAAAATACTAAAATAACTCAAAACTAAGCAATCCAACACTCTAAAAACATTATAACCAAGTCCAATGTCCACGTCTCCACTTGCACACCATTTTTTTCTTTTCTTTTTTTTTTGTGCAAAACTTTTTTTAACAAACAAAAACAATTAATACGTAGTCAATAATAGAGTCCTAAAAAATTATACGTCACGATAGGGGTCCAATGTCCACGTCTCCACTTGCACACCATTTTTTTTTGGCAAAACTTTTTTAACAAACAAAAACAATTAATACGTAGTCAATAATAGAGTCCTAACAAATTATACGTCACGATAGGGAAAACAAGAGGCCAGTCTGATGGGTCGCCGCTTGTGCTGTGGCAATGTGTGTGGGTGTAAGCGGTTGAATTTCTTGAGCTGGTGCATCCAGTTGATGTAGTCACGAGTCCATCTATTTTTTTTTTTTTTTTTTGTGGTTGAATTTCTTGAGCTGGTGCATCCAGTTGATGTAGTTCCATCTATTTTTTTTTTTTTTTTTTTTTTGTGGTTGAATTTCTTGAGCTGGTGCATCCAGTTGATGTAGTTCCATCTAGTTTTTTTTTGGGGGGGGGGGTGTGAAGACACACAAATGTGTTGTCGGAGCAGCGCACGGGTGAGTTCAGGCGCAGCGCACGGGTGAGCTACAGGTAATAAGGCATCACTGAGGCTGATACACCCGGCCTGCGACTCCCAGTGAACAATTTTTACGAATCGAGTGGCAATTTCCAAGAGCTCTCTCTCTCTCTCTCTCTCTCTCTCTCTCTCTCTCTCTCTCTCTCTCTCTCTCTCTCTCTCTCTTCTTCTTCTTCTTCGCTTTTATTGAGAGAAGAATTTTGCAATTGGACTCAGGGAACGTCCACGTGAAAAGTATAGCTAGTAAGTTATACGTATATCCAAGGTGGAATCTGTCTCTCTCCCTCTCTTTCTCTCTCTTTCTCTCTCTGTCTCTCTCTCTGTCTCTCTCTCCCTCTCTCTATGATAATTTAATAAGAATGAAATTGTACAGGAAAAAAAAAAGGTCTAGTCAAACCGAGAAACTGAAGGACAACAATAAAAAGAAAAACACAGGGAAAAGGGAAAGAAGTAGAGATAAACCTAGACAGAAAAAATGCACTCTCTCTCTCTCACTCTCTCCCACTCGCTCTCTCTCTCTCTCTCTCTCTCTCTCTCTCTCCCACTCTCTCCCACTCTCTCTCTCTCTCTCCCTCCCACTCTCTCTCTCTTTTTCTCTCTCACTCCCACTTTCTCTCTCTCTCTCTCTCTCTCTCTCTCTCTCGCTCTCTCTCTCTCGCTCTCTCTCGCTCTCTCTCTCTCTCTCTCTCTCTCTGTCTCTCTCTCTCTCTCTCTCTCTCTCTCTCTCTCTCTCTCTCTTGGAATCAGAAGATGAGGGTACTTCGGGCACAATATAAGGAGGCGAGAGCAGCCTTTGAGAAAGTGAAACGGGAAAGGGAAAAGGGGTTGGACAAGGGAGAGGACCAGCCTTCCAAGAAGGCTAGGAAGGAAGAATGAGTGACGCAGGGGACATGATACATACTTATCTACGTTAGGTATCGAGAAGGTAGCAAGGGGGGGGGGGGGGGGGCCTGTGTATGGATCCGCATTGTTCCTCGTGTGGGCCGGTGTATTGATTCACATTGTTCTCGCTGGTTTGCAGCAAAAAAACTATGTCACCCAGGAAAAAACAAAAGCTGTGCCAGACATCATTGCTTAACCTGTTTCAAGGCGATCTCTTGAAGATCAAATTGCCTGCACACCTGGACAGCCGTTCCCTCCTAGCCCTCACTCTTACCAACACACAACTTCAATGTCTAGCTCAGGAAGCTAACAAACGCGCCAAGCAGGAACTAAAGGAAGCAGCCGAAGTAATCACTGAGGGTTACGAAGTGCCACAACGCGACAACCCCATGTGCCGCCACTTTTGATGGGTAACGCAACTATCGAGCTTCTCTGCCTCTATCCTGCGCAAGGGAAACTTTAGTGCTAAGATCGAAGTAGTTGTAACTATGTACACCACGTGGCTTACCTGCAACTGATTCTCGTCGTGCCTTGTTTCGAGAGGAAAGTTCCAGAAGGAGCGGCAGCAAGTGACACGACAGCGCGTTCTTGCGAGGAAAGGGTGCTGAGGCAAAGGTATAACGACCTTGAAAACATCCGCATCGATGAAATAGGACGCCGCATCGATGAAATAGCAGCCAAACCTTGGCCTACGTGAATACATTATTCTGCCTGATGGGAGGCTGATGGTGGCAGATTGTCTTTTTACATCCCGTCTCGAAGCTGATGGTGGCAGATTGACTTTTTTACGAACAACAACCGCTCTGGATCTAACAATTTTGTGCCTTTCCAACACTTTTCTTCTCCGGTCATGCACTTCGCAAGTACTTAGTAGTGGGAGTTCCCTTGTCCGATTTTGTTATTACTGAATGCTGGCAATAGAATGGTAACCGAGGCTTAGTGAATGTTGACTTACTAAAGTAGTGTTTATAAGAATGTTGACTTACTAAAATAGTGTTTATAAGAATCTAAAAAGCTCTTCCTTGGTAGCGTCGTGGTGTGCCTTTCGCCGTGGTTACTTGCCGCCATCACTGCGCCATATACACAGCAACCACCGCTCTGGATCTAACAATTTTGTGTCTCCAAAAATTTCTTCTCCTGTCATGCACTTCGCAAGTACTTAGTAGTGGGAGTTCCCTTGTCCGATTCTGTTATTACTGAATGCTGGCAATAGGATGGTAACCGAGGCTTAGTGAATGTTCAGTTACGAAAGTAGTGTTTATAAGAATGTTGACTTACTAAAGTAGTGTTTATAAGAATCTAAAAAGCTCTTCCTTGCTAGCGTCGTGGTGTGCCTTCCGCAGTGGTTACTTGCCGCCATCACTGCGCCATATACACAGCGTCTTCATCTTTATTTTCCTTAGGAACAAAGCAGACCGACATCCCAGCCAAGCGCATTGGGGATACGAGAGAGAAAACATGGCGGGAAAAATTTACTCCGTGAAGAAGCTAGCGGCAGCCCAAGGCCCGGAAACGTCCAAGCGCCAATGTGTTGTGCGGGAGGTACCCTTTGCCCCGTTGCTCACTCTGCAGCAGGATCTATGGCCAGGGATTAGAGCCCTGGCCGGGCCCGACATCGCGTCTGCGCTAGCCCTGACGTGCAAGGACATGCGGGGGCTGGTAGCGGGCTCCACGTTCTGGCGAGACTTCTGGCAGCCGTACTTCAAGCTCGAGCTGCCCGACCATCGACTCATACTCTTATGGCAAATCTACTATTTTGCACAACCTAAGCATCTAACGCACTGTTTGCGAAAGCGATCTCCGCGCTCTCAGGCTTGGCCGTCCGTAAGTTGTCTCTTTCCAACCAGACCAATCAGCTTTGGGGGGGGGGGGGGGGTGCTCCTGCAAGCCTCTCCGTCCATCCACAGCCTGACCCTGAGAGATTGCTTAAGGCTAAGCTTGAGATCCTCAAGCTCAAGCTGCCACAAACTTTGCAACGCGGTTCCCGTAATCTCAGAACTACGCGACAGGTCCAGGCTGCGCAGCGTCTTGATCTGAGACAGCAGCTCCAGGTCGCGGTCAGCGATTGAGCCGGGGCTTAGTTCCTTGAGGAGGGGAAGCGCTAGCAACCCCCGTCGCCCCCCGTCGCTTAGCTGTTTCAAGTCGAGACTGAGCTGCTTAAGCTGTGTCAGCCTGGGCAGGATTTCTGTTAGAATGGCGTCCGTGTCCCGGTCGCGCGTTTGGATACTCAGCGAAAGGAGCGATTCGGTGCCGCGCAGTTGCTTTTTAGCGGCGTCAAGACAGATTCTGCTCCGACGACCAGGTGCTAGCCAAGCTTCCCCGGTGCAAGGGGCTCCAGCAACTCCGGCTCGACCGTTGTAAAGGCCTCACCGACAACGGGCTGGCCTCGCTACGGGACTGTAGCTCGCTCACAAGCCTATTCCTGCGATCTTGTAGCGGCATGACCGGTGCGCTAACTCTTCCCGCGCTGCAGGATCTTATCATCATCAAGTGTGCCGATATTACCGACGCGGGCCTGACCAGCCTGCAACACTGCGCCTCGCTCCGCAACCTAGAGGTTGAGGGTTGCAACATGTTAACTAGTGCGTGGCTCGTCGGGTTACAGCACTGCCGCAGGCTACAGACACCGGACATAGTATTACCACGCTAGACCAACTTCAGCATTGCCGCTCGCTGCACAAGCTTAGCGTGTACAATTGTGACAACGTAACGCGTGAAATGCTCAAAAGGCTGCAGACAAGAAGGCCCGACCTTAAAGTCGATTCACAGTTTGACTAATTCAAACCACATGCTACAAAAAAGAGTGTGAATACAGCAGGCGCGGCTCAGTGACAGATTTGCTAAACCGCCCGACGGCGAGTATGTCGTTCATCAGACCACGGCGGACGTCGCTTCCGATGCCGCCGTTGCCGCCGCTGCCGAGTCTGCCGTTGCCGCCGCCCAGTCTGCCGTTGCCGCCGTGGCGGCCGCCGCCGAGTCTGCCGTTGCCGCCGTGGCGGCCGCCGCCGAGTCTGCCGTGGCCGCCGCCCAGTCTGCCGTTGCCGTCTCGCTTTGGCAGCGGCGGCGGCGGGGGCAACGACAGGCTCGGCAGCGGTCGTGCTCTCGCAGCCGTAGTGCTCTGTTTTGCCGGTGTCGTTCTTTGCAGTGTTATTATAGTTTTCTGCCTTGGCGCTGTTGCAGGAGCGGAATGCGGTCAAAAACTTATTTTTTGTATTATGAGTAAAACTATTTTTCATCCCAGCGCCCCACTTTGCAAACTACTCCATATACTCTGTCCGCAAAAGTGGGGTAGCCAATTGAGTGGGAGTTTAGTGGCATCATTATCCTGCCTTTCCAAAACTTTTCTCCTCCGGTCATGCACTTCGCAAGTACTAGTGAGTGGGAGTTCCTTTGTCCGATTATGTTATTACTGAATGCTAGCAATAGGATGGTAACTGAGGCTTAGTGAATGTTGACTTACTAAAATAGTCTTTTATAAGAATCTAACAAGCTCTTCCTTGCTACCGTCGTGGTGGGCCTTGTCGCCGTGGTGCCTTGCCGCCATCACTGCGCCGTATACACAGCGTCTTCCTCTTGATTTTCCTTAGGAAGAAAGCAGACCGACGTCCTAGCCAAGCGCATTGGGGATAAGAGAGAGAAAAGGAATGCCAAGTCGCAAAAAAACGCGCAACAAAACCGTGGCAAGCAACAGCAAAACGCAAAGCTTGCGAAAGCAAAACGTCCTCATCGGTAAGCTTTCTGTTACTTTTGCTTGGATATGTTTTTTCCTGCATTTGTTCTTTCCCTTTCACTATATATAGTAAAACTTGTCGTCTTTTGTGAGCTCACGGCACCTCACGTCCCTGCCCTTCCTAATATTATTCTCTCTCTGTCCCTCTTTCCTACCTTGCTCCTTCTCCATCTCTCCCTCTCTAATTTTCCCACCTGGAATCACTCCTTCATTTAGCATCAAAACCGTCGGCAAACGACGTCCTGACCACAAGAAGAAGCGCGCGTCGATCAAACGCCAGCGCTATGAAACCAAGACGTAGGTCAGCATTCTGCATCTATGCAAGGAAGTTTGGAATGTCATCTGTTCCTTCATCGACGCCCAACCCATTTGGCTATGAAGCGTTTGGGCGTTAGTGTGCAAGAAAACTAATAGCAAGGAAGCTAGGCCAGTGATCAGGGAATTCCAGTATGAGCTTGGAAGTGAATGCGCCCCGATATCAATTCCACCCGTGGAAGTTCTGAAGGAATGGAAGCTTTCGCGGCTGTATTTCTACAAACACTGCAGCCATGCAACCAGAATTGACTTCTTAGGCAATCTGCGCGAAGCTAAAACGATGGTATCCGAAATATATTTCGCAGCGGGCATGGTATCTCTGGAACCGGTCATCATCAACCTTCAACGTCTCAACATTGCTCATTCCCCACTATCCAGCCAATGCGTAATATCTCACATGGGATCTGTGCCCAAGCTTACTCATGTGTCCTTGGGATGCGGCGGCGTATTTTGTGACCTAAAAAAACTGAATAAGCTACGCAAACTGGAATCTTTGGAACTTTACAATATGCGAGGCTTTTCTGGAACTTTACAAAATTGGACGCTTTTCCGTGATGTACGCGGCACCTGCCCAAAGTTGAAGACCCTCAAATTAGGGCACAACCTTCTTCCTGCTATTCAAAATCATGATATCGAAGCCATCGTAAGGGTTTGCCCAAAACCTGGAAGAATTAGAGATAGCTGAAGCTCAAGATCTTGGCGACAAAGGTTTGCAGCTCATTTCATCTTTACTGTCCCTCAGAAAATTGTCAGTGGACCGATTGCCGAGTACAATAACGACTGTGGGCATAGATCACTTGAGTGGATTACGTAACTTGGAAGTTTTGCGTATCACAGGCGAGTCCTTGAATTCTTCAGAACATTCACACTTTCAATATTTACTCCAATTATACGAAAGGCTCAATTTTTCTCCCTTAATCTGCCCGGGGCGCAAAGATTTTCAACCACAAAATATAAAGTTGACCTCGCGGAGTTGGCAACGATTCAGCAAGCGGCATTGCCCTTAAAGTCTGTCCAGACCGCCTCCAGCATCATGACCAGTTGATTGATGTATGTATTCTCTCGTGGAAAGTTGATTAGTGGGAAAATATAGAGAAAATTGTGCCAGTTCGTCTTGCAGGTGTGAGTTAGAGTAGCTATATAGCCGAACTCCACAGGAGACGTAGGATAGCACTCTTTCATGCCGTAGCTTTATTGCTTTAGTAATATTAAGTAAGTCATGGGGGGGGGGGGTGAAGAGAGAAAGAGAGGTAGAGCAAGAGAGAAAGGGAGACAGGGAGGGATGAAGAGAGAAAGTGAGGTAGAGCAGGAGAGTGTGTTTGGTAAGCTGTGACACCATTTTAAGTTTAAACTTGGAGGCACGTACATACGTGGATGTGTTCCACAGGGAAGGGCGAGGATGGGGCCTTTCTCATTTTTTTTCTCATGTAATTATAACATTAAAGAATAACTTGATATAATGTGAATAAATTAAAAAGTAGTAGTATTATTGATAATATCATTTAATATTATAGTAATATTAATATCAATGATTTATTAAATATAATATTTTTGAAAATCAAAGAAACTTAAAACTTAAACTTTAACCTCTTGAAAATCAAAGAAAATTATTAATAATATTAATTAAAAAAATATATATATTAATACATTGCCGGAAAAAGTTAGTGGACGTCAAGCTTTTTTATATAGGTGACGCCAAACTTTTTTATATAGGTTAAATTTTCCATAGATTTGTTGCTAGTAATCAAGTGCAAGCTCAGGGTGGAAGCGCGGAACATTGCTAGCGGAGCCCACTGGTGGGATGCTATCTGATCATGAGGGCTTGCTGAGGTTGCAAACTAGCCGTTAGGTGGTCGGGGGGTGGGGAAGGGGGAAACGGAGAGAGAGCGGCTGTGGAAAGTCACTGACTGCACTTTCCGCACTTTGAAACGCGCCCCGAAATCGCAGTGGTCGCTCATGCCTAAATATAACATCCATCTTCTCCGTGGTCGCTCATGCCTAACTAGATAGACAGATAGATATGTAGACAGGTAGATTGATAGATAGATTGATAGATAGATAGATAGATAGATAGAAATACAGATAAACAGATAGATAGATAGATAGATAGATAGATAGATAGATAGATAGATAGACAGATAGATAGATAGATGTATAGATATAGATAGATAGATAGATGTATAGATAGATAGATAGATAGATAGATAGATAGATAGATAGATAGATAGATAGATAGATGGATAGATAGATAGATAGGTAGGTAGGTAGATAGATAGATAGATAGATAGTTAGATAGATAGATAGATAGATATGATAGATAGATGCGTAGATGGATGGATAGATAGATAGATAGTTGGATAGATAGATAGATAGATAGATAGATTGATAGACAGGTAGATGGATAGATAGATTGATATATAGATAGATAGATAGATAGATAGATAGATAGATAGATAGATAGATAGATAGATAGATAGGTAGATGGATAGATTGATAGATAGCACACACACACACACACACAGACACCTGCGTCACTCATTGCTCCTTCCTAGCCTTCTTGGAAGGCTGGTCCTCTCCCTTGTCCAACTCCTTTTCCCTTTCCCGTTTCTCTTTCTCCAAGGCTGCTCTCGCCTCCTTATATTGTTCTCGAACTAGTTCCCGAACTACCCTCATCTCTTGCCTCATCTCCTGATTCCACATATAACGTTTTCGTCTTATCATAGCCACGTCCTCTACAGCTTTTCTCGTGGCGTCAGCTTGTTCCATTGATTTTCTTACCCTGTCCATCTCCTGTGAGCATACATCCCCTTGTTCTGTCCACTCCTCAATCTGCTCCCGCAACGCCTCGTATTCCTGTGTTGCCTCGGCCACGAGCTTACATATATCCTTCCCTATCCCTATTTTCCCTTTTGCCCACATTCCCTTCTCTTCTTCCTCCTTCTCTTCTTCCCAAGCCTTACGCCAACCAACACGTACTACGCTAGTATTACATTCAGAAACGAACCTATACCCGTACAGCCCATACCCCCCCCCCCCCCCACTCCTTAAGTTTGAGTAGTTTCTTCCAATGTACAAGGTCACTCTGGACCTTCAAGACTGGAGGGAACAAGTAACGGAGCTTCTTGTGTTTGGTGTTCTTGGGTAACTTGTCTGTCAAATTATTTTATTTAATTGGAAGGACGCATATGGTTAGAGAGTTCGGGTGAACCGTCCGATGGCGAGCTGTTCTCGGAACCGTCAGAGGTGTCACTGCTGTTCTTGGAATCATCGTCACATGCAAACATAGTATTCCTGCAATGTTCTAGATGTTCAGACATGTGGTCAAG
>WBZZ01006030.1:0-30000 GCA_019918135.1 Paulinella micropora | reverse complement strand
ATAAACTATTAAAAAATTATGAATTGCTCAAACAAACTATATTTAGAAGGTGTCGCCAAACTATGCTACAACACAAATTAGTACTAGAAATCCTGGGGATAAGTGGAACCATCATATTGTGAACTGAAATTATGTATACTTGCGCCAAGAATGAATGAAAAAAGACAATCCTGGAGTATGTACACATAAAGTAGTATGTACACATAAAGTATTCTGAAATCTAAGATAAAATCGCAAACGCAATCACTAGAGTCGAGTCTGCAGATTTTTATTAATAACAAAATGACAGCTTCAGGTACTAAATGAATATGTCCGAGGAGTGGCTTGATTGATTGGATCAGGTCATGCAGTCATCAACATACGGTAAGGAAATGTGAGGCAAAAAAAAAAGTATTACGCCTGAGGTCGACACGTTCAACTACGTCACAAGAATCAGTCTATCCACAGAGAACAAGGCTTCTTATTTTTCTTCTTCATTTCGATCATCCTCTAAAGTCTTAAACTTGTGAGGACTTGAACCTTGAAGAAATGATTAAAATCTGCGTGTAGTATATAAATGTACCGCGCGCAGAATGAAACCAACAGCGTCTTGTCTGACCATGTAATCCGGTTGCTCCACGTCTCCAAAACAAATTTGTTTGAAGAAGATAATTCAAGTCAGGCTTTCCCAAATTGGAATGACAAAGGCACAAAGTCCTAGAGCATGTGTCAATCCAGTTAGGGAAAAAATTAGTAAGTTCGGAAGAAACAGTTCATCAAAGAACCCAGCTTCTTACAAGTCTACCTCTGTTTTTGACACTACATAAATACTTTGTTTGCAAAAAACTTGCATTGTGGTTTTGAGAAGCAGAAAAATGTCCGTAAATTGCGACAAAAGTATTTACAACTTAGGTGAGAAAGAAATCAATCAAAAACTATGAACGATCAAAATCAAACACCACAACAAACAGAAGCGTGTCCTAAAAATCCTGCGGATAACTAGAACCAACCTTGTGTGAAGAAAAAATAACGACAGGACTCTTCAAGATCGGATAAGGTAAACAGGAACACAATGTAACCGTAAGAGGTAAACAATGCACATGCACGAACGAAATGGGCCAGGAAAGAAGAAGCTGCCTTAGTGAAAAACGAAACAACGATACCTGAGGTAAATCTTTTCCTTAAACTCAGACAAGAGCAAACCGGAAAAATAAAACTGTTAATAAAATACACAGTAATCTATACAAACCGACATGAAGTTTTAATCAAAGTTTAAAAAATGGAACGGGGACATCAAAGACTATCTCAACGACAGGAGAGGCAAGGCAAGTGAAAGCGAGAGCGGCTGAAAGTGCCTGAAATCTGCTCTTGTCCAGCCCAACCTTGAACTAGGCACTATTACATCTTGAGAAACGAACCCAGTGGCAGTGAAAGAGTTCCCAAGGATTCGGAATCATCCTTCTCGGAGTCCTTCTCGGGCTAAGCGAAATGACCAGAACGTAATTTCATGCCACGATTGGCGTTGAGAAGACCATATGACGGGTCTTCCGGAGCACTGGGGCCAGGCAACATAAACTGATGCAGAGTACTTCGTGGGTTCTTCTGCCTGACTTGTCTTGGTTTGGTGTTAGCTGCTTCAAAACAGAACCGTTGAGTGAGACTGACTGGGAACTCAAATCTAAGAGCCAAGTCGGTTTGATCCTGATTACTCAAGGACGAAACCAATTGTTGTGCCTGCTGGGACTGTGCAACCTCGGAACGTTTTGAAGAAATCGACGGAGGCGATGAGGACGACGACGCAGACGTTGCAGCGGAGTCGGAGTCGCCAACACCAGGATTGGCAGCTGGAAGAACAAAAGGCGGATCAGATGCAACTTTAGTTTCATCCTGCGTGAATGCAGTTGGCTCCGGGTTTTCCGAATCGACATGTAAGCCCTCTTGGGCCAAGCCGGCAGCGACCTGAGTTTGCGGTTTCTGCTGTCGCTGCTTGTGGCGAGCTTTGTTGCTGCTGCTGCTGGCGCTGCTACTATTGCTGGTGCCGCTGCTGCTGCTGGCGCTGCTGCTTCTGCTGGCGCTGCTGCTTCTGCTGGCGCTGCTGCTTCTGCTGGCGCTGCTGCTTCTGCTGGCGCTAAGCCAGCGGAATCACTAATTTGTACTGCGGAATATTTAATTTTTGGTGGGCAAGGATGTCGTTGGAATGAAATATATCCTTACTGCAAGCAAGATTTTGCTAATCGCTTTCACATGATCATTTCAGTATTCAGAACCTATCTTAGTCTGTCTTGCCTTTTCCTGATTGATTGAAACAAACAAGCACCAGCGGCTTGGAAGAAAGTCTAGATAAACTATTAAAAAATTATGAATGCTCAAACAAACTAATTTAGAAGGTGTCGCCAAACTATGCTACAACACAAATTAGTACTAGAAATCCTGGGGATAAGTGGAACCACCATATTGTGAACTGAAATTATGTATACTTGCGCCAAGAATGAATGAAAAAAGACAATCCTGGAGTATGTACACATAAAGTATTCTGAAATCTAAGATAAAATCGCAAACGCAATCACTAGAGTCGAGTATGCAGATTTTTATTAATAACAAAATGACAGCTTCAGGTACTAAATGAATATGTCCGAGGAGTGGCTTGATTGATTTGATCAGGTCATGCAGTCATCAACATACGGTAAGGAAATGTGAGGCAAAAAAAAAAGTATTACGCCTGAGGTCGACACGTTCAACTACGTCACAAGAATCAGTCTATCCACAGAGAACAAGGCTTCTTATTTTTCTTCTTCATTTCGATCATCCTCTAAAGTCTTAAACTTGTGAGGACTTGAACCTTGAAGAAATGATTAAAATCTGCGTGTAGTATATAAATGTACCGCGCGCAGAATGAAACCAACAGCGTCTTGTCTGACCATGTAATCCGGTTGCTCCACGTCTCCAAAACAAATTTGTTTGAAGAAGATAATTCAAGTCAGGCTTTCCCAAATTGGAATGACAAAGGCACAAAGTCCTAGAGCATGTGTCAATCCAGTTAGGGAAAAAATTAGTAAGTTCGGAAGAAACAGTTCATCAAAGAACCCAGCTTCTTACAAGTCTACCTCTGTTTTTGACACTAAATAAATACTTTGTTTGCAAAAAACTTGCATTGTGGTTTTGAGAAGCAGAAAAATGTCCGTAAATTGCGACAAAAGTATTTACAACTTAGGTGAGAAAGAAATCAATCAAAAACTATGAACGATCAAAATCAAACACCACAACAAACAGAAGCGTGTCCTAAAAATCCTGCGGATAACTAGAACCAACCTTGTGTGAAGAAAAAATAACGACAGGACTCTTCAAGATCGGATAAGGTAAACAGGAACACAATGTAACCGTAAGAGGTAAACAATGCACATGCACGAATGAAATGGGCCAGGAAAGAAGAAGCTGCCTTAGTGAAAAACGAAACAACGATACCTGAGGTAAATCTTTTCCTTAAACTCAGACAAGAGCAAACCGGAAAAATAAAACTGTTAATAAAATACACAGTAATCTATACAAACCGACATGAAGTTTTAATCAAAGTTTAAAAAATGGAACGGGGACATCAAAGACTATCTCAACGACAGGAGAGGCAAGGCAAGTGAAAGCGAGAGCGGCTGAAAGTGCCTGAAATCTGCTCTTGTCCAGCCCAACCTTGAACTAGGCACTATTACATCTTGAGAAACGAACCCAGTGGCAGTGAAAGAGTTCCCAAGGATTCGGAATCATCCTTCTCGGAGTCCTTCTCGGGCTAAGCGAAATGACCAGAACGTAATTTCATGCCGCGATTGGCGTTGAGAAGACCATATGACGGGTCTTCCGGAGCACTGGGGCCAGGCAACATAAACTGATGCAGAGTACTTCGTGGGTTCTTCTGCCTGACTTGTCTTGGTTTGGTGTTAGCTGCTTCAAAACAGAACCGTTGAGTGAGACTGACTGGGAACTCAAATCTAAGCACTACCTTCCTGGGCACTGCCATCTGCAGCACCAGAGCTTGAAGGACTGTTGACAGGAGCCAAGTCGGTTTGATCTTGATTACTCAAGGACGAAACCAATTGTTGTGCCTGCTGGGACTGTGCAACCTCGGAACGTTTTGAAGAAATCGACGGAGGCGATGAGGACGACGACGCAGACGTTGCAGCGGAGTCGGAGTCGCCAAAACCAGGATTGGCAGCTGGAAGAACAAAAGGCGGATCAGATGCAACTTTAGTTTCATCCTGCGTGAATGCAGTTGGCTCCGGGTTTTCCGAATCGACATGTAAGCCCTCTTGGGCCAAGCCGGCAGCGACCTGAGTTTGCGGTTTCTTCTGAGCTTGAGTCTGTTTGGGATCGTCAGTCTTCTCAGTTGAGTCAGTCGTGGGGGTAGCCAGTTCCCTCAACTTGTCTAGCCCTTGCTGGTCAAGGTGAAGCATAGACCCCAGAGAAGGATATTCAAGACCCTTACCTCGCGCTCTAAAGACATAAACAAAAAAGTAAGTTTGCCACCGAACCAAGCAAAACAAACTTACAAAGGGACGTCCA
Source organism: Paulinella micropora (assembly GCA_019918135.1). NCBI lineage: Eukaryota > Cercozoa > Imbricatea > Euglyphida > Paulinellidae > Paulinella > Paulinella micropora. The sequence goes on along the minus strand of WBZZ01006030.1, from coordinate 25,473 downwards.
GGCCTGCCTGTGTGAGCGCTTCTCGTTCCGCACACATACGTTGTCACAGTGTGAACAACTTCTGGAGCTCCGCCTCATGCTTCTCGAGCAACGCCTTGATGACATCATCCTGAGCATCGTGGTTTGACGCTGAGATGAACTCTGCAATTTGACAAACAACAAAACAAAATAAATTGGTCAGCGTGGAATCAAAAACAATAAAAAAAAAATACAAAACATGAACTTGGTCCTCCTCCTCGTCTGACTCATCCTCGTCCCCTGAGCCCTTTGCGCCCTTTGACTCTTGATCAGACTTTGAAAAAGGAATGATGATATCCATGGTAGACTCAACCGAACCGAACTGGAAAGGAATCTGGTGGACAGAAAGAGGACCTCTTATCGCACAGTCTTTCGTAGGTGGCTTGATAGCTTTCCTCATGATACGCAGATGCTCCTCGCCGAACTTACGTACACGACTTTGGAAACCAACCAACTGACCCACGTCATTGTCGAGGGCCAAAGTGTGATACCCAAGTGTTAAACCTGCCAGTGCGAACGACCCACTGCCGCAGCAAAAGTCGACGACGAGGTGTTTGCTATTGTCACCGCCGAGCATGTAAGTCAACGCTGCAAAACATGGCAAAAAAACAGAAGCGATGAGAACCCGTTAAGAATCTGACAATGTGAAAAACCTTTGTCAAGCTTGACAGGCTCCGACGACTTGTTCACAGGGTTCGACTCTCCTTGAAGCGTAAACTTGTGACCCTCTTGTTGAACAACAAAACAATTGCCACTTCCTTCTATCTCAAAAGGCATGATGTATTCAAGGTGTTCGTCCAAAGCATCTTGAGCCTGTTGATAGAGCTCAGGACCAGTGGGCGCAAACGCAAGATCCAGGGCCTGGTCCCAGGTCGAGAACCTGGTGTAGGAGCTGTTGTAGTAGCAGGCGACGACCACGATGCACTATCACAACAACACAACTTGGTTCCAAAAATCCTACGGATAAGTAGAACAATCTGTGTTGACCCGAGAATGATCTGAAAGAAGGCTTCCAACGGGTGCCGACGACAGTAATGGTCATCCACGGCGTAGCCCAGAGCAGTGAGCACCGTGTTAAAGATGTCGGCGCAGGGGTCCTCTTGCGTTTGCCCCCCTACCATTTCGCGCGAGTACTTGCCCGTCATGGAGCTAAACCAGTGCTTGACCTGATAGTGGTACGGCAGGGGGACCGCGATAATATCCCAATCCTCGCCTGGCTTGGGTGTGGAGAGGAAAAGCGCAAGAGTAACCGGCGCAATTGGCTGCGTCCAAAACGACAGCAATCTGCTTCAAAGGGATGTGTGGGTTCCGCTCTTCTGCCAGGCAACGGTTCTTCCGGCATGCAAATCTCTATAAAAAACAAGAAAAACTTGAACGTGACCTTTGAACCCTTGGAAACAGTAAACACATGACATTGTCATGTTCCAGTTATCCGACGGATTTTTGGAACCAAAGTGTGTTAAGCAAGAAACGCAATCATTACCTACAGCTTTTCGAAGTGCGCGAGCATAATCCGTGTTAGTCCAGGGCCTTGCATCCCAGTCACCTTGACCCCAGCCCCAGGGCGCGTTCAAGTTGACGTACTTGAACTTAAACTGGACCGAACGAGTTTTTGCGTTGAATTTGACATACATATCATCAACCACTCTTCTGAGGCTGGCAAACTCCGCCAAGGGTTGACAAGGAGTAAACAGTGCATTGTTGAGTGCCTCGGTAGAAAGGAGATCGGCACTGGGAGCATGAATGCTCATGACCAAAAGACTGATTACAATGTAACCAAACTGGTCTTGATTGATTTCAATGGGATGCTTCACCTCCCATGTCCACAAACTGTTACCACCATCCTCGGCCGAACTGGAAAATGAGACTTGCTCAGAAGAAGAACTTGATGACTCTGACCCCATGCGACGCAGCTGTTCATTGGTTTCGCGAGCATGCCTCCTTCAGCCTTTCTCGAGCCTGTGCCATGGTTTCAAGACTTCTGCGGTACTGAACAGGAATACACATCCACATTGTCTTGTACAGCTCGGACTCATGCAACTCGTCCTCTTCGATCTTTTTCTTTCTTCCGGCGTTTTCGCAATCCTCATTTTCTTCTTCATGGCTTTTTTGGCATCGGTTTGAGCTCTCTTGATGAGGTCATTTGTGCTTTTGGCGAGGTCAATGATGAATTGTGTTGTAAACTGGGGACCCAGGATTTGTTGTAAACGGGCAGTTGAAAAGTCCTCAAACTCACCAAAATGCTTCGCGATGACAACTTTGACAGTGACCACGTTCTTCTCTGCCTTCAGCCAGTTGACGACTTTGTTGAGCTTCAAGTGTCCACGAAGGACGTTGCTGAGGCACTCGTGAAGAAGTTCATAAGAAACTCCTTCCTGCATTGCGGCAAGTATAGTTTTGTTGAGAGGATTGGCGTACTCCGAGAATTCGATTGTTTCCCTCACGAGCTCCTCCTCCCCAAGGCCAGGATTTTTCTCTGACTTAAACATTTTCCACTGTGCAGTGTTCTTGATCCACTCGTCTTCAACTGACTTGTTGACTTTCTCCAGCATGTCCCATAAGTTAGCTGGAAGCGTAGCAGTACGGAGAAGGGCGTAGGAATTGCGAAGGTTGTTCACAACGAGTAGAGCTCCGGGTCCGCTTGGCTGTCCTTGGCCGCAGCCTTGAAGGCTTCTTCACCAGGCCAAGCGCGAGTGACTACTCTGGCGATGAGAAGGATGTTCCAGCGCTTTTCTTTGTTCAACATGTTGGCTCTGCCATAGATGGTATTGTTTCCCACCAAAGACCTCAAGTACACGTCTCTGTCATCAGGAGCTTCGTCTTTGGGAACCAAATCCAACAGCTCAGAACGCAACTTCAGGATCTAGAAGCAATCCAGCAACCAAAAACAGGTTATTTCCTTCTTCAACCTATGCTGCAACGCCATCAAACAAGAGAAATCAAGTAAAAAAGCGCAAACGGAACCCTTTCCCAGGCGGGGTCTTGAAACCACCATTAACCTTGAAGGAATCGAGCATGTTGTAGAACTGATCGGGAAGGTCCGCAGAATTAACGCCTGCTTCTGAATGTTCTTGAAGGTTCCATTGCCACAGAACTGAGAAGCAAGTAAGCGTCTGCAGAACAAAAAAACTGGTGTTTATTAAATTTATGACATGATGAAGTAGTTGAGGTAAAAAAACACAGCAAGCAAAAGAAATTTTTAACACAACTATGTATGTTCCAAAAATCCTACTGATAAAAAACTAACATTGTGTTGATGAAAATGTAAACATTTCAACAAATTTCAAAGTAAAAACGACAAAAGAAAATGTTGTGTTGCTTCCTCCATACATCCTTCCCATCAAAACTTACAAAAACAAACATCACAACATGAAGAAATCAGACCAGAAGCAGCTTGTAATTAACATCCTTTACGCACAGAGAATGCCATTTCTGCACGGGAGCGATAAAATCTTTCCATGAGAACTTGTACCTGTCATGAACAAAGGGGAAAACGAATAAAAAAAGCATCAACGCAACAGCACTTGTAAACACAATAACTTCCGACGACAGCAAAATGCACGAAGAAAATAATATGTTTTGGGCCAAAAAGAAGAAGTAGGTGGGAACCACTCTCCATCGTGCTTGAGAACGACATTTTAGTCCTCGGGATCTTGCAGCATCTGCTCATACTCCTTGTTTGTGAAGGAAATTTTTTTCTTCCAGGTTTCTGCCCTTTGGGCTGGAGGAAAAACGTCATTTACGGCACAGTCTCTGGTTTACGTGGGGGATAGAAACCGATCGTCATAGTGCAAAGGGTCACTTTGCTGTAGTCTACAGACGCATCATCCTAACACAACATCGGTTCTACTTATCTGTAGGATTCCTGGAACAAAGATGTGTTACCTCTGCTTGGAGTGTCCCTGGTCCGGTGAACCCTGCGCTGCGTCCAGCACGTGATCCCAAAGATACATGCAAACCTCGGGATGGGCTTTCTCCCCCTTCCCGGAGCAGCTCGTTTCGTCTTGCCTCGGGTAGTCATGTTATGTCACCACCCGTAACCTAAGCTTTCAGGTCTGAGGTTTTGCACCACAGGCCTTCAGCACTTTGGTGTTTGGTAAAAACTTGATATATGAAGTGGGACCTGTCAAACAGGTTTGGGTGCGTGTGCCATTGCTGACTAAAGCGTTGGCTTTTTCATTTAAGTCTTTGCCGGAATAGCTTGTCTGACCAAATGTTTTGCCAATTTCGCTTGCAAGTTCACTTTTCTTACCAATGTGTATTGTGAGGACTCAAGTGGTAGGCCTGACAGGACCCAATTGCACATTGTCGAGCTGAAGTTCAGAATTCAATTTTTTTAATTCATATTTTTGGGCGCGAGTTAGTTCCACGAATCCGTAGGATTCCTGGAACCAAGGTCTGTATCTAGTGGGTTTGCAACCAAACCCAAAATGAACCAATTTCACAGTGCCGGTTGTGTTTGACATTTCCGACGAGAACTCCACGTCGGTAGCCTTTTCACACGTATGCAGAACACAACCATCGCTCAACCTCTGCCGCTGGGTGTCTTGGCTAGTTCCACCACTGCTGTTGTCAACTCCTTGCACGACAGGAAGTCGCAGACACATGTTTCTAGCTCTAGACGACATCATCGAAGTCATCGAGATCGAGGTCAAGATGCAAAAGTCAAGAGAACCTCTGCTTCAGTTGCTCGTCGAAAACACCAACATGAAAAACTCGGTGTGAACGACATCGGGAAACACATGCATACACAATCATGCAGTCACGTGGACGACGTCAAGGTTGACAGCCTTGAAGATTATCAGCACATGTTGCAAGCTTTGTACGGGGAAGAACTTGCCCAGCAAGACCAAAGCAACGTTTCTGCAAGTGACTCTGGTGCTGAGCAAAGCGATCAGGAGTCCAGTCGACGACGTCACAAGAGGTCACATATGACATTTGCAGACTGTCAGCCTTTTTTTTCGCCTGTGCACCGAAAAGGAAAACATTTCGCTTCTGGAAAACCTACAAAAGCACAAACACGTGTTTGGTTCCAGTTATCCGCAGGATTTTTGGAACATTGTTGTGTTAAGAACCCATCGCAGATTTTCAAGCCCTTTTTGTATAGAGAATCTCCAGCATCTATCTGTTCAGTTTGGAGTAAGAAAGTTTCATACAGTTGCTTTATGATTTTCTCTGCAACCCTTAGGTTGCTGAAGCAGTGTTGGAATCTCAGTGGCAGCAAAGTTTATCTTCTGTCAAGGAATGTTGTCTTGGTTTGGAAGGACACCAAAGCCCTCAGCTTATTGATCGCCTCGCTTTGAAAAGGCTGCGCTTCTGGACTTTGAACAGGTCCTACCAGAGCGAGGTCATTCTTGACTTAATGCGCAATAACCGCAACTCAAAAGCGGAAGACGATCCTTTGCAAACCATTCTTGTGGCACAATTTCCTTTTTGTGAGGCTTGTGTCCGCCGCATATACGGCTTGAGCTACCATCGTTGGGCAGTCTTTCGATCCATCAGCGACCGAGATCCCAACCAGTGTCGTCTTCTCCGCTCAGACATCGATGTAAACCGAGGTGGTTTCAATGCAATGCTACTTTGAAAAATACCCAACAACCTCAAGGTCTTGCTGGCGTCCTCATTTCTTTGTTTTATTGTAACAAGTGTAAATTCATGCTGTCCTTTTTCTACTTTTCTCGTTGCGCAAGCAAACACAACTCGGTTCCAAAAATCCTACAGATAATTGGAACCTAGGTTCTGTTGCCCTCCTCTTTTTAATTTCATTGCCTCCTCTTCGTAGTTGCCAATATGTTTTGCGCAGAAAGACCTTGGTGAAAAAGATCCTGCTTCCAAGTTCACCTACTTGCATTTCCAGAACAAAAAACCTACTGGGAAGCTGCCGTTCATGAGGCCAAGATCGAATATCCTGCTTCTGGCATTCCTTGGGACAAGACGGAGTCTACGTTCCTGAAAGTTTGGAAAGGCTCGCTAAACAAACGCTTCAAGTTTGAAGATCTTGTCATCAGAAAAGATCTCCCGGTTGGTAAGTGCAAGGAATGCAGTGAATCTTGGACAGCTTTGATGGCCGCCAAGACGATAGAGGAACTGCATGCTGTACGTCGAAGAAGGGCTGCGCACTTCAGCGAGGTAAGGGAGGAACGAGCGGTCTATGCTAATCACGTCAAGTTTTCTCGTGAACAACCTCGCCTCTACGCAAGCGTCGCGATTGATGGAATGGACCAAGCTAAGACCGCCGTTCCTTTGCCAATGGAGTTCGAGATCGGGACAACGCAGCAGCCACGACGCAGGCAAGGGTCATTGCAGTGTTGATCCACGGTGTTGGCACGTGTTGTTACGTCGCTCCGGCAAACCCTGCGCACACATTTCCTGAGCTGGCGAAAGCTTGCAGACTGGCAATGGAAAACGAGGTTATTCATGTCTGCGTGCTGAAACGCAACTGGATTGTGAACTTTAAGCGTTTCTAGGATGAACAGCAAGCCTTCAACAAGGATACATTTTGCGGGTCTCGCGATGTTCATGGGTTTCCGGACGAAGAAGGTGGAGTCTGCTTGCAGACAAAAGAGTGGACCCGCATGGAGAATTGGATTCCCAGCCAAACGTCACTACGGCTTCAGCTTCCAGAAACTTTGTTTTTTGTCCCCGCAGTGTCTCTCTTCAATATCACGGAGCTGGACAAGATCATCCTAGGTCTTGAATCTTTCCTTAAGGTTGCTGTGGATGAATTGGAGATTGAGGAAAGCAGTCCAAAACCAAGCTACTCGTTGGACACTTCCGATGCAGCACAGTGGTCTGCAGGACAAGGTGCCTGGCGACCTTTAATTTGCCTACCGACCGAGGACACCCTGCGCTCATGGAAAAAGGTTCGCGCTCATCAAGTTGCTTTGCAAGAGTCAGATTGTGAGCTTTGTGTCAAGCTTGCCTCTGCGCAACGCGACGTCATCATCAGCAACAGACAGGACAACGAAACGAGAAACCTTGCTCGCCGACAAAAGCAGACTGCTGCCGCAAACTTGGCTGCGCATGTCAAGAGCAGCGAATGCACTCGAGATTTGGCGTTGCAAGAAGAAATTGTAGGACCTGAAACATGGGGTTTTTACCACACTTTTCTGCAAACCCATAGGGACGTGCCTGAGCACCAGCTCAGAGTCCTCTTGCATGCAACAATCTGCAGCTTCATGTCTCAACATTGAAGCACTCACCACTTTGAGTTTGTTTTCAAAACAGTACAAAATTGTTGACTTCCTCCATGTGCTTATAACATCTCTGGTGTCTTGCTCTTCGATGCACAAACATGCTGGTGTGCTTTTCTACGGCAGGAATCTCAGCAGCAAGAACCACCAAACGCAAGCAATGCACAGGCAGGAGGAAGAGACGTGCAAGAGCAGCCTGAGCTTACCTCCAATTCCGTCACTGGAAGTAATTTAACTGAAGACGCTGCACTTTCTTTTGATGCTGTAGAGATGATTGATTCAAACGAGCAAGCAACCGGATTCGATGGTCCTTCTACAACCGACCAGCAGGATGTACTATTAGAAGGTGTTGTGTTTGGAAGGGAAGCGAAGACCTCTGTAGCTGGTGCACGTGACAAAAGATTAGAAAAAGAAGGAAAAGAATTAGAACAACAACAACAACAACAACAGCAAAAACAACAACAGCAACAACAAAAACAACAACAGCAACAACAACCACAACAACAACAACAAAAACAACAACAAAAACAACAACAGCAAAAACAACCACAACAACAACCACAACAACAACAACAACAACAACAACAACAACAACAGCAACAAGAACAACAAGAACAAAAACAACAGCAAAAACAACAGCAACAACAGCAACAACAACAACAACAAGGGGGTTAGTTCCGGATCAGTGTTAGTCGATGAACATTCGAGCCTAGTGCCGACAGAGCAGATAAGAGAGGAGGTGGATGCCTCAGAAGAGGGCGACCATTCTTTGGAAAAGGAGGCGGAGGTTCCCAGGGTGGAAGAGGAGGCAATGATGCAGGACACGCAAGATGGGCAAGAGCAATTCACTGCAAAATCCTCCAACCAATACAAGTTCGGCATGGATCAGACCAAGGCCTATTGCACAGGGTATCAATTCACTTTGCCCCACTCCCCTCCCCTTTGTCTTGCACCATACATACATACATATTACATACATACATACATGCATACATACATACATACATATTACATACATACATACATGCATACATACATACAATGATATTACATACCGGTAGACAGAGCAAGCACTTTACGTGGGCGGTTTTTTTTTTTTTTTTTTTTTTTTTTTTTTTTGCCTTGTATTTTTCTTTTGACTTTCATTTTTTTCCCCTCTCGTATATATGTTCGTATACATAAACGCAGTCAGTTTTGGTACCATGTTTGTTTGAAATATCAGAAATACTCTTTTTTTTTTCTCTCTTTTTTTTTTTTTTTTACTTGCGCATTTTTTATTCATTTATTTATTTCTATCTGTTCAGTTTGGAGTAAGAAAGTTTCATACAGTTGCTTTATGATTTTCTCTGCAACCCTTAGGTTGCTGAAGCAGTGTTGGAATCTCAGTGGCAGCAAAGTTTATCTTCTGTCAAGGAATGTTGTCTTGGTTTGGAAGGACACCAAAGCCCTCAGCTTATTGATCGCCTCGCTTTGAAAAGGCTGCGCTTCTGGACTTTGAACAGGTCCTACCAGAGCGAGGTCATTCTTGACTTAATGCGCAATAACCGCAACTCAAAAGCGGAAGACGATCCTTTGCAAACCATTCTTGTGGCACAATTTCCTTTTTGTGAGGCTTGTGTCCGCCGCATATACGGCTTGAGCTACCATCGTTGGGCAGTCTTTCGATCCATCAGCGACCGAGATCCCAACCAGTGTCGTCTTCTCCGCTCAGACATCGATGTAAACCGAGGTGGTTTCAATGCAATGCTACTTTGAAAAATACCCAACAACCTCAAGGTCTTGCTGGCGTCCTCATTTCTTTGTTTTATTGTAACAAGTGTAAATTCATGCTGTCCTTTTTCTACTTTTCTCGTTGCGCAAGCAAACACAACTCGGTTCCAAAAATCCTACAGATAATTGGAACCTAGGTTCTGTTGCCCTCCTCTTTTTAATTTCATTGCCTCCTCTTCGTAGTTGCCAATATGTTTTGCGCAGAAAGACCTTGGTGAAAAAGATCCTGCTTCCAAGTTCACCTACTTGCATTTCCAGAACAAAAAACCTACTGGGAAGCTGCCGTTCATGAGGCCAAGATCGAATATCCTGCTTCTGGCATTCCTTGGGACAAGACGGAGTCTACGTTCCTGAAAGTTTGGAAAGGCTCGCTAAACAAACGCTTCAAGTTTGAAGATCTTGTCATCAGAAAAGATCTCCCGGTTGGTAAGTGCAAGGAATGCAGTGAATCTTGGACAGCTTTGATGGCCGCCAAGACGATAGAGGAACTGCATGCTGTACGTCGAAGAAGGGCTGCGCACTTCAGCGAGGTAAGGGAGGAACGAGCGGTCTATGCTAATCACGTCAAGTTTTCTCGTGAACAACCTCGCCTCTACGCAAGCGTCGCGATTGATGGAATGGACCAAGCTAAGACCGCCGTTCCTTTGCCAATGGAGTTCGAGATCGGGACAACGCAGCAGCCACGACGCAGGCAAGGGTCATTGCAGTGTTGATCCACGGTGTTGGCACGTGTTGTTACGTCGCTCCGGCAAACCCTGCGCACACATTTCCTGAGCTGGCGAAAGCTTGCAGACTGGCAATGGAAAACGAGGTTATTCATGTCTGCGTGCTGAAACGCAACTGGATTGTGAACTTTAAGCGTTTCTAGGATGAACAGCAAGCCTTCAACAAGGATACATTTTGCGGGTCTCGCGATGTTCATGGGTTTCCGGACGAAGAAGGTGGAGTCTGCTTGCAGACAAAAGAGTGGACCCGCATGGAGAATTGGATTCCCAGCCAAACGTCACTACGGCTTCAGCTTCCAGAAACTTTGTTTTTTGTCCCCGCAGTGTCTCTCTTCAATATCACGGAGCTGGACAAGATCATCCTAGGTCTTGAATCTTTCCTTAAGGTTGCTGTGGATGAATTGGAGATTGAGGAAAGCAGTCCAAAACCAAGCTACTCGTTGGACACTTCCGATGCAGCACAGTGGTCTGCAGGACAAGGTGCCTGGCGACCTTTAATTTGCCTACCGACCGAGGACACCCTGCGCTCATGGAAAAAGGTTCGCGCTCATCAAGTTGCTTTGCAAGAGTCAGATTGTGAGCTTTGTGTCAAGCTTGCCTCTGCGCAACGCGACGTCATCATCAGCAACAGACAGGACAACGAAACGAGAAACCTTGCTCGCCGACAAAAGCAGACTGCTGCCGCAAACTTGGCTGCGCATGTCAAGAGCAGCGAATGCACTCGAGATTTGGCGTTGCAAGAAGAAATTGTAGGACCTGAAACATGGGGTTTTTACCACACTTTTCTGCAAGCCCATAGGGACGTGCCTGAGCACCAGCTCAGAGTCCTCTTGCATGCAACAATCTGCAGCTTCATGTCTCAACATTGAAGCACTCACCACTTTGAGTTTGTTTTCAAAACAGTACAAAATTGTTGACTTCCTCCATGTGCTTATAACATCTCTGGTGTCTTGCTCTTCGATGCACAAACATGCTGGTGTGCTTTTCTACGGCAGGAATCTCAGCAGCAAGAACCACAAACGCAAGCAATGCACAGGCAGGAGGAAGAGACGTGCAAGAGCAGCCTGAGCTTACCTCCAATTCCGTCACTGGAAGTAATTAACTGAAGACGCTGCACTTTCTTTTGATGCTGTAGAGATGATTGATTCAAACGAGCAAGCAACCGGATTCGATGGTCCTTCTACAACCGACCAGCAGGATGTACTATTAGAAGGTGTTGTGTTTGGAAGGGAAGCGAAGACCTCTGTAGCTGGTGCACGTGACAAAAGATTAGAAAAAGAAGGAAAAGAATTAGAACAACAACAACAACAATAACAGCAACAACAACAACAGCAACAACAAAAACAACAACAGCAACAACAACCACAACAACAAAAACAACAAAAACAAAAACAACAACAGCAAAAACAACCACAACAACAACCACAACAACAAGAACAACAACAACAACAACAACAACAACAGCAACAAGAACAACAAGAACAAAAACAACAGCAAAAACAACACAACAACAGCAACAACAACAACAAGGGGGTTATTTCCGGATCAGTGTTAGTCGATGAACATTCGAGCCTAGTGCCGACAGAGCAGATAAGAGAGGAGGTGGATGCCTCAGAAGAGGGCGACCATTCTTTGGAAAAGGAGGCGGAGGTTCCCAGGGTGGAAGAGGAGGCAATGATGCAGGACACGCAAGATGGGCAAGAGCAATTCACTGCAAAATCCTCCAACCAATACAAGTTCGGCATGGATCAGACCAAGGCCTATTGCACAGGGTATCAATTCACTTTGCCCCACTCCCCTCCCCTTTGTCTTGCACCATACATACATACATATTACATACATACATACATGCATACATACATACATACATATTACATACATACATACATGCATACATACATACAATGATATTACATACCGGTAGACAGAGCAAGCACTTTACGTGGGCGGTTTTTTTTTTTTTTTTTTTTTTTTTTTTTTTTTTTGCCTTGTATTTTTCTTTTGACTTTCATTTTTTTCCCCTCTCGTATATATGTTCGTATACATAAACGCAGTCAGTTATGGTACCATGTTTGTTTGAAACATCAGAAATACTCTTTTTTTTTTCTCTTTTTTTTTTTTTTTTTTACTTGCGCATTTTTTATTCATTTATTTATTGCTTGAAATTGTACTTTTTTTTAAATTTTCTTTCATGTTTTGCCAGGGATATTGTTATTACCGGGGGACAACGGGCTGAAGGAGAAATTTGTCATCCTTGACGAAATGTCTGCCTCGGGTCGCTGGGGTGTGGGTTGTGTTCCGGAAATGCATGAAGTTGGTGACAGTAGAGTGGGAAACCGTTGTTTTGATTTCGCCCGTGGGCCTCCTGAAACGGTCCCAGAAATCCAAGCTGGCATCGAAAACCAAGATTCCCCGCATGTTACTGGTCGCACGGAGGGTGGTGGAGAACGGCGTCCCTCGGTGGACACAGTTGCAGCTGTTGCAGCTCAGCAAGGTGAACTTAGAGCTGACTTTGGAGGCAGGTTTAGTTGAATTGAAGGAGTTCGATCAAAAGTACTGGATCTTGCTGAACCCTTTTCGCAAGAACGCGGATGCAGGGGATCTACCTTTGTTGGTGGTGGCAACCAACCTGCTGGCAGGTGGCGCGGTGCGGAAGAGAAAGCAGACGGAAACCTTCACCTTCGCCGAATCAACTCCGCAGGATAAGGTCAGCAAAGCTCCAGGCAAAGGGCCTGGCAGGCCTAGGAAGGGTGGCAACAATTGCCACAGAACCAACTGCTCGTGCCCATTCCATGGCAAGCCACCGCAAGGTTTCTTCACACTTGGTTGTGCCGATCTTTATGTGTGCGTACATACTTGCAGTAGAGGATGGACCGGCAACTGGCCCCACTGCGAAAGGACCTCACCAGACTCTGGTACGTCCTGTGGCAAACTCCTCCTTGGTTATTCCTAATTTTTGACTTAGTTTCTAACTCCTCCTTTGTTGTGCCAGAACCACGAAGATGGCGAGAGTGAGGACAAACAACAGTCGGAGAGGGTAGTTCAGTTAGAAGCTGAGCTGAAGGCTATTCCGGAAAAATCGCAACAGGATATTAATGAAGCCGCTGCGAAAGCCGCCGCCGCAGCTGTCCAGCAGCTTACCCCCTTCGTCCAGCAGCAAACGACCCCACCCTCATCCGGATCAGCCGCCGGTTGCTCACTGGATGCAAAGGCACTGGCGGACGAGATTTGTGGCCGTTTATCGGGCAAGCTCAGTGCCGATTCACAAGGGGGCGATAAAGCTGATCAGCAGGCGTTGGTCGATCAAATTGTTGCTCGGCTATCGGGGGAATTGAAAAAGGATGCCCGAACGGGCAATGCGGATGATGGCAAATCCATGGCAGATCAAATAGTGACTCGCATGTCCGCTCAGCTCAACGCCGGCGGCTAGTCGCTTGCCGATCAAATTTGCGCACGTTTGAAGGTCAGTTTTCTACAGGTAAATAGCAGAGCGGTTTGTCATGTTCCGCACATATCATGTATGTTGACAGGCCGCGATGGCAGGGACAATGGAGGGGGGCAAGAGGACGCACCGTCATTAGCAGACCAAGTCATCGCGAGGCTGACGGGTGCGGGAGGAAGTAATGAACGTCCTTTTCTCGGTAGTTTGAGTGATGGCCGTAATCGAAACAGTCAGGGGCGAGGTGATGTTACGTGACAACTCGCAGATGATATTGCTGCTTGTTTAGAGTGTTAATTTTTTAGTCCAAACCGTGATTTCCATTCCTCTCAAAATCGCGTCGGCGATCGAGAAAGGGAATTGGAAAACTTGGTTTGGGAATTAGAAGTCATGAATGCGCGTCAGTCTATGGTGAGGCGTACTATGTTAAGGAGATAATATTTGCTCGACTTATGTTTTGTGAATTTAACATTCTTGGCGCAATACCTCTCACTTTATGGTTTCGCAGATCGTTGAGTGTACACTGGTGGCAGCTGATTGAGTATATTAGTTTCTATGTTTGAATGTGTATCGTTCTTCTAGTAAATATGTAATCTTGATTTCCTTTGAAATATTTAATAATATTAATTAATGCATTAAAGACGGTGCCGATATAATACATTGAGTTTTTGAACATGAATTAATTAATATTTTTCAAATTAATATCAAATCTATAATTCAGATGAATTGTATTATATGCGTAATTTGATTGCAGCAGCAGATAATATTATGAAAATTCAGCAAAATAAATATACTAAGATCGTGTCCAAATATATGATTCTATCGTAATTTAATTTTAAAATTATCACTTGAATTCAAATAAGTAATTTAAATTTTAAATTTTAAAATTGAATTATCAAATAAATTAAATATAGTATTCTGTTTACAATCATTAGTATATATTTACATTATAAGTAAATAAAAATCAAACTTGAAATCGATATTATGTTAAGATTACTAAATCTATGTATGTAACAAGTAACGCTTATTTCATCCTGATGATCAGGACTATCGTAATTTCAAAAAATTAAATTTTAAATGTTTTCATGAGATAAATTAATTATTTTACTCAATAAAAGCAAGTATTCATATTTATATTTTATTTTTATATAAATAGAGATAGATTGATATATTTCGATATAAAAGGTGCCCTCCCTTTTAGCAAAATGGAATGTTTTCTGGACGAAGAAGGTGGAGTCTGCTTGCAGACAAAAGAGTGGACCTGCATGGAGAATTGGATTCCCAGCCAAACGTCACTACGGCTTCAGCTTCCAGAAACTTTTTTTTGTCCCCGCAGTGTCTCTCTTCAATATCACGGAGCTGGAGAAGATCATCCTAGTTCTTGAATCTTTCCTTAAGGTTGCTGTGGATGAATCGGAGATTGATGAAAGCAGTCCAAAACCAAGCTACTCGTTGGACACTTCCGATGCAGCACAGTGGTCTGCAGGACAAGGTGGCCGGTGACCTTTAATTCGCCTACCGACCGAGGACACCTGCGCTCATGGAAGAAGGTTCGCGCTCATCAAGTTGCTTTGCAAGAGTCAGATTGTGAGCTTTGTGTCAAGCTTGCCTCTGCGCAACGCGACGTCATCATCAGCAACAGACAGGACAACGAAACGAGAAACCTTGCTCGCCGACAAAAGCAGACTGCTGCCGCAAACTTGGCTGCGCATGTCAAGAGCAGCGAATGCACTCGAGATTTGGCGTTGCAAGAAGAAATTGTAGGACCTGAAACATGGGGTTTTTACCACACTTTTCTGCAAGCCCATAGGGACGTGCCTGAGCACCAGCTCAGAGTCCTCTTGCATGCAACAATCTGCAGCTTCATGTCTCAACATTGAAGCACTCACCACCTTGAGTTTGTTTGCAAAACAGTACAAAATTGTTGACTTCCTCCATGTGCTTATGACATCTCTGGTGTCTTGCTCTTCGATGCACAAACATGCTGGTGTGCTTTTCTACGACAGGAATCTCAGCAGCAAGAACCATCAAACGCAAGCAATGCACAGGCAGGAGGAAGAGACGTGCAAGAGCAGCCTGAGCTTACCTCCAATTCCGTCACTGGAAGTAATTAACTGAAGACGCTGCACTTTCTTTTGATGCTGTAGAGATGATTGATTCAAACGAGCAAGCAACCGGATTCGATGGTCCTTCTACAACCGACCAGCAGGATGTACTATTAGAAGGTGTTGTGTTTGGAAGGGAAGCGAAGACCTCTGTAGCTGGTGCACGTGACAAAAGATTAGAAAAAGAAGGAAAAGAATTAGAACAACAACAACAACAACAACAACAGCAAAAACAACAACAGCAACAACAAAAACAACAACAGCAACAACAACCACAACAACAAAAACAACAAAAACAAAAACAACAACAGCAAAAACAACCACAACAACAACCACAACAACAAGAACAACAACAACAACAACAACAACAACAGCAACAAGAACAACAAGAACAAAAACAACAGCAAAAACAACCACAACAACAGCAACAACAACAACAAGGGGGTTATTTCCGGATCAGTGTTAGTCGATGAACATTCGAGCCTAGTGCCGACAGAGCAGATAAGAGAGGAGGTGGATGCCTCAGAAGAGGGCGACCATTCTTTGGAAAAGGAGGCGGAGGTTCCCAGGGTGGAAGAGGAGGCAATGATGCAGGACACGCAAGATGGGCAAGAGCAATTCACTGCAAAATCCTCCAACCAATACAAGTTCGGCATGGATCAGACCAAGGCCTATTGCACAGGGTATCAATTCACTTTGCCCCACTCCCCTCCCCTTTGTCTTGCACCATACATACATACATATTACATACATACATACATGCATATTACATACAATGATATTACATACCGGTAGACAGCAAGCACTTTACGTGGGCGGTTTTTTTTTTTTTTTTTTTTTTTTTTTTTTTTTTTTTTTTTTTGCCTTGTATTTTTCTTTTGACTTTCATTTTTTTCCCCTCTCGTATATATGTTCGTATACATAAACGCAGTCAGTTTTGGTACCATGTTTGTTTGAAATATCAGAAATACTCTTTTTTTTTTCTCTTTTTTTATTTTTTTTTTTACTTGCGCATTTTTTATTCATTTATTTATTGCTTGAAATTGTACTTTTTTTTAAATTTTCTTTCATGTTTTGCCAGGGATATTGTTATTACCGGGGGACAACGGGCTGAAGGAGAAATTTGTCATCCTTGACGAAATGTCTGCCTCGGGTCGCTGGGGTGTGGGTTGTGTTCCGGAAATGCATGAAGTTGGTGACAGTAGAGTGGGAAACCGTTGTTTTGATTTCGCCCGTGGGCCTCCTGAAACGGTCCCAGAAATCCAAGCTGGCATCGAAAACCAAGATTCCCCGCATGTTACTGGTCGCACGGAGGGTGGTGGAGAACGGCGTCCCTCGGTGGACACAGTTGCAGCTGTTGCAGCTCAGCAAGGTGAACTTAGAGCTGACTTTGGAGGCAGGTTTAGTTGAATTGAAGGAGTTCGATCAAAAGTACTGGATCTTGCTGAACCCTTTTCGCAAGAACGCGGATGCAGGGGATCTACCTTTGTTGGTGGTGGCAACCAACCTGCTGGCAGGTGGCGCGGTGCGGAAGAGAAAGCAGACGGAAACCTTCACCTTCGCCGAATCAACTCCGCAGGATAAGGTCAGCAAAGCTCCAGGCAAAGGGCCTGGCAGGCCTAGGAAGGGTGGCAACAATTGCCACAGAACCAACTGCTCGTGCCCATTCCATGGCAAGCCACCGCAAGGTTTCTTCACACTTGGTTGTGCCGATCTTTATGTGTGCGTACATACTTGCAGTAGAGGATGGACCGGCAACTGGCCCCACTGCGAAAGGACCTCACCAGACTCTGGTACGTCCTGTGGCAAACTCCTCCTTGGTTATTCCTAATTTTTGACTTAGTTTCTAACTCCTCCTTTGTTGTGCCAGAACCACGAAGATGGCGAGAGTGAGGACAAACAACAGTCGGAGAGGGTAGCTCAGTTAGAAGCTGAGCTAAAGGCTATTCCGGAAAAATCGCAACAGGATATTAATGAAGCCGCTGCGAAAGCCGCCGCCGCAGCTGTCCAGCAGCTTACCCCCTTCGTCCAGCAGCAAACGACCCCACCCTCATCCGGATCAGCCGCCGGTTGCTCACTGGATGCAAAGGCACTGGCGGACGAGATTTGTGGCCGTTTATCGGGCAAGCTCAGTGCCGATTCACAAGGGGGCGATAAAGCTGATCAGCAGGCGTTGGTCGATCAAATTGTTGCTCGGCTATCGGGGGAATTGAAAAAGGATGCCCGAACGGGCAATGCGGATGATGGCAAATCCATGGCAGATCAAATAGTGACTCGCATGTCCGCTCAGCTCAACGCCGGCGGCTAGTCGCTTGCCGATCAAATTTGCGCACGTTTGAAGGGTCAGTTTTCTACAGGTAAATAGCAGAGCGGTTTGTCATGTTCCGCACATATGCATGTATGTGTGACAGGCCGCGATGGCAGGGACAATGGAGGGGGGCAAGAGGACGCACCGTCATTAGCAGACCAAGTCATCGCGAGGCTGACGGGTGCGGGAGGAAGTAATGAACGTCCTTTTCTCGGTAGTTTGAGTGATGGCCGTAATCGAAACAGTCAGGGGCGAGGTGATGTTACGTGACAACTCGCAGATGATATTGCTGCTTGTTTAGAGTGTTAATTTTTTAGTCCAAACCGTGATTTCCATTCCTCTCAAAATCGCGTCGGCGATCGAGAAAGGGAATTGGAAAACTTGGTTGGGGAATTAGAAGTCATGAATGCGCGTCAGTCTATGGTGAGGCGTACTATGTTAAGGAGATAATATTTGCTCGACTTATGTTTTGTGAATTTAACATTCTTGGCGCAATACCTCTCACTTTATGGTTTCGCAGATCGTTGAGTGTACACTGGTGGCAGCTGATTGAGTATATTAGTTTCTATGTTTGAATGTGTATCGTTCTTCTAGTAAATATGTAATCTTGATTTCCTTTGAAATATTTAATAATATTAATTAATGCATTAAAGACGGTGCCGATATAATACATTGAGTTTTTGAACATGAATTAATTAATATTTTTCAAATTAATATCAAATCTATATTGCTGTTAACATTCAAGACAACAACAAAAATTAGTTTTTCATTTTTGTGTCAGATTTTCATTTTTGTGACAGTTTTTCATTTTTGTGACAAAAATTCAAATTTTCAAATTTAACGGTAACATTTCGCGAAAATTTACGATATTTTGCGGACGAATATAGCTGTTAATTTGAAAAATTCAAATTTTCACCCAAAATCAAAATTCCAACCAAAACTGAAATTCCAACCAAAACAGAAAAATCAATTTTTTTTGTTGTCTTGAATGTCAACAGCAATAATTCAGATGAATTGTATTATATGCGTAATTTGATTGCAGCAGCAGACAATATTATGAAAATTCAGCAAAATAAATATACTAAGATCGTGTCCAAATATATGATTCTATCGTAATTTAATTTTAAAATTATCACTTGAATTCAAATAAGTAATTTAAATTTTAAATTTTAAAATTGAATTATCAAATAAATTAAATATAATATTCTGTTTACAATCATTAGTATATATTTACATTATAAGTAAATAAAAATCAAACTTGAAATCGATATTATGTTAAGATTACTAAATCTATGTATGTAACAAGTAACGCTTATTTCATCCTGATGATCAGGACTATCGTAATTTCAAAAAATTAAATTTTAAATGTTTTCATGAGATAAATTAATTATTTTACTCAATAAAAGCAAGTATTCATATTTATATTTTATTTTTATATAAATAGAGATTGATATATTTCGATATAAAAGGTGCCCTCACTTTTAGCAGAATTGAATGTTTTCTGGACGAAGAAGGTGGAGTCTGCTTGCAGACAAAAGAGTGGACCCGCATGGAGAATTGGATTCCCAGCCAAACGTCACTACGGCTTCAGCTTCCAGAAACTTTTTTTTGTCCCCGCAGTGTCTCTCTTCAATATCACGGAGCTGGACAAGATCATCCTAGGTCTTGAATCTTTCCTTAAGGTTGCTGTGGATGAATCGGAGATTGAGGAAAGCAGTCCAAAACCAAGCTACTCGTTGGACACTTCCGATGCAGCACAGTGGTCTGCAGGACAAGGTGGCCGGTGACCTTTAGAAGCAACAGGATATTAATGAAGCCGCTGCGAAAGCCGCCGCCGCAGCTGTCCAGCAGCTTACCCCCTTCGTCCAGCAGCAAACGACCCCACCCTCATCCGGATCAGCCGCCGGTGGCTCACTGGATGCAAAGGCACTGGCGGACGAGATTTGTGGCCGTTTATCGGGCAAGCTCAGTGCCGATTCACAAGGGGGCGATAAAGCTGATCAGCAGGCGTTGGTCGATCAAATTGTTGCTGTGGATGAATCGGAGATTGATGAAAGCAGTCCAAAACCAAGCTACTCGTTGGACACTTCCGATGCAGCACAGTGGTCTGCAGGACAAGGTGGTCGGTGACCTTTAATCCGCCTACCGACCGAGGACATCCTGCGCTCATGGAAAAAGGTTCGCGCTCATCAAGTTGCTTTGCAAGAGTCAGATTGTGAGTTTTGTGTCAAGCTTGCCTCTGCGCAACGCGACGACATCATCAGCAACAGACAGGACAACGAAACGAGAAACCTTGCTCGCCGACAAAAGCAGACTGCTGCAGCAAACTTGGCTGCGCATGTCAAGAGCAGCGAATGCACTCGAGATTTGGCGTTGCAAGAATAAATTGTAGGACCTGAAATATGGGGTTTTTACCACACTTTTCTGCAAGCACATAGGGACGTGCCTGAGCACCAGCTCAGAGTCCTCTTGCATGCAACAATCTGCAGCTTCATGTCTCAACATTGAAGCACTCACCACTTTGAGTTTGTTTGCATAACAGTACAAAATTGTTGACTTCCTCCATGTGCCACTTATAACATCTCTGGTGGCTTGCTCTTCAATGCACAAACATGCTGGTGTGCTTTTCTACGGCAGGAATCTCAGCAGCAAGAACCACCAAACGCAAGCAATGCATAGGCAGGAGGAAGAGACGTGCAAGAGCAGCCTGAGCTTACCTCCAATTCCGTCACTGGAAGTAATTTAACTGAAGACGCTTCAATTTCTTTTGATGCTGTAGAGATGATTGATTCAAACGAGCAGGCAACCGGATTCGATGGTCCTTCTACAACCGAACAGCAGGATGTACTATTAGAAGGTGTTGGGTTTGCAAGGCAAGCGAAGACCTCTGAAGGTGGTGCACCTGACTCCAACTTGCCGCAGGTTTCAGTCCTGCCAGTCAATCGAAACCAGTTAGCGACTGCAAGTCGAAATTCAAACCGAGTCACAGCCCAGGACGCCCACCTTGGAGACATCACTCCGCTCGAGAAATTTGATACCCGCTTCCCTAACCAAGGTCGACCGACAGACGGAGCTGAGAAGAGAAGAGATGATATTAACACCGCAGCCTTGAAAAAGAGACAACCTTTCCTGAAGCCTAATGACATGGTCTTGGCTAGAGTTGAGTACTCGGTCGAAGAAGAGTTAGGAAAAACCCAGCAGCATGTGTGCGTGTTCAAGATCCTGAAAATTTTCCAGGACCGTCTGGGTTGTGCAACATGGATGAGGGTTCGTTGGTACGGAGAGGAGGGGGACGTGTTTCTAGGAAAGTACATTGAGAAAAAGGAAAAACTCACGGAGAAGGAGAGGCAGATGGAAACTATGCGATCACAGGGCCAAGATGTGGACAATGACGTGAGGTTCAAGATCACACCCGATGAAAATCTATTTCTGGCAGGGAGCGACGAAAATAACCAGGTTCAAGGGCAGCAACTTGCAGCTCCGATGTTAGTGCACTGGGGCAAATCTTCGGACATGCTCACAAAAGGGAACATGATTCGACAAAACCTCATCAGGCTCATCACCACCGGCATCAGACTGCGGGCTATTCCAGGCCTGAACATCGTGGAGGCTGTCAAGCAGGCTCAAGCTCTAAATCCAACTCGAAAACCAAAGAAAAAACGACCTGTAACTTCTCCCTCTTCCTCAGATGCAGAGGATAACTCAGAGTCTGCAAGTTCTTCAAGCGTGCAATGCAATTTACGCAAGAGGGCGAGGTCAACACGAGAAGACTTATGATTTATTTTTTTTGCTGCTGAGGGTCCAAGCCACTAACGCAGCTTGTTTTCTACTAGAAACATTGTCTGTGGTCTCTATCACGGCTACATATGAAGAATTGTGGGTCTTGTTTGGTTGTCATGATCGCTCAGAGTAAAATATATTATTGATATTTTTATCATTTTTAATGTTTCTTTTTATCTGTTTTAATACGTACATATGTCAACATCTCTTAACATGTATACATACATACATACATACACACACATACATATATCATCAATATTTTTATCTGTTTTAATGTTTCCAGGAACAAGCGTATCAACAAATTTGGTTTCTGTGTCGGTCCGTTGCAGCCGAGGCAGCGGCAAGGACGTCAGGGCAACGAAGGGAGAGGTCCACATCCCAAGCGTGCTAGACTTAGTCTATTCAGAACCTCTTCAAATTCTTCTTCGTCTTCTTCTTCTTCTTCTTCTTCTTCTTCTTCTTCTTCTTCTTCTTCTTCTTCTTCTTCTTCTTCTTCTTCTTCTTCTTCTTCTACTACTTCTTCTTCTTCTTCTTCTTCTTCTTCTTCTTCTTCTTCTTCTTCTTCTTCTTCTTCTTCTTCTTCTTCTTCTTCTGTTTCGAGTTCTAGCTCATATTCGTCTGAATCGCCTTCTTCGAGTAGTGACCCAGAGGAGGAAGCACGTTCCCCGCCTTCCAGTGACTCTGAAGAAGGCAGGCCCTGGAATTCTAGGAAAAAGGCTGCAATCGTTGATATCTTGAAAGACCTTTTGTGCAAGGATGGGCTGTAAATTCCCACCAAGCCACAATCGCGCATGTAGCAGTAGCTTTGGTGGAGATCATGACAGTTCACCGTGCACCCTACGCGCTGATGGAAGTATTTTATAATTTTCTTTATCAGTTCGTCCTTCCCGATTTCGACGCCAGCACGTGGTATAAGTTGATGAACCTCATTCAACCAGCTTACTACCTATCAGAGATCACCTGTTTCGCACTGTCTCCTGATAGTGTTCAATATTTACATTGACTAAATGTCAATCTTTTTATTGCTTTTTTGCAATATAAATATTGAGTAAATTGCAATATTTATATTGACTTCTTGCAATATTAATATTGCATCAGTTTCAATATCAATATTGTTTTCTTGCAATATTAATACTGCATAGATTTCAATATTAATGTTGCTGTCATGTAATATTAGTATTGCATAAATGTCAATATTAATATTGTTTTTTGTGCAATATTAATATTGTTTGTTTGCAATATTAACATTTGATCAATTTCAATATTAATATTGCTTTTCTGCAATATTAATATTGCATACATTTCAATATTAATATTGCCTTTGGCAATATTAATGCTGCATACATTTTAATATTACTATTGCTTTGGTGCAATATTAACATTGCATACATTTCAATATTAATATTGCTTTTTTCTTTTAAGTTGATGTACCTCATTCAACCATCTCTTCCTCAGCTTACTGCCTATCAGAAGTCACCTGTTTCGCACTGTCTCCTGATAGTGTTCAATGTTTGCATGGATTTTGTGCACTATGTAAATAGTCATATTTCGTCGCAATTTTTGTTTTTATTCATAATCACCGTTCGCAATGTTATTTTGCATCCGGGTGATAGGTGCTCCAGGGACTGCAGCTTGACTCCTGTAAGCATTGCTGCGGTGAATTGCCAAGTGGGACATCCTTTGAGGGCCGAAAAGGTGTATTCTGTCGAATTACGAACTATTTTCCGAGAATTCTTGTCTGCAGTTACGTGGCAGAACATATACGATGCGACGGTAGGTCATACATGCGTCGTCCCTGGCAGCATGTGTTGCATTAAGTGCTCGCCTCGCTTTCGCGTAAAGATGGAACAGAACTCAATACCCGGCCTCGTCTCCATTCCAATCTTGGTCGGAGGCGATGGCCTGCCATTAAATCACGGAAAATTTGGCATTGCCCGGTCGGTTTGGTTGAACACTGTCTTCAACGTGGCTTCTCCATCAGTGAGAAGAGAGCGCATGATAGGTTCGCTGATTGGGGGACCGGTGCTACCTTCCAGCTTGAGAACCAGCATGTGGCCGATGCGCCGCGAGCTCAGCTCTTTGTACCTTCCCTTTTGGGCACAAGACATTCAGTCCGAAACCAAGCTCTGCCGTATCATTTTCCTTGGTGTGATGGGAGATGGACAAGGGATCAAAAAATTGTAGGCTCGACCTGGACTGGTACGTGGTGTTGTCCCTCGTGTAAACTCAGATTTGTGGAGCTCACGAAAGTGCGCTGGATTACACCAGATTTTCGTGTGTTTCTTCCGCGAGACCATCCCTTCCGTACTGACCCACGGTTTGGAGAACCTTGCCATGATGATCCACCAACGTAAGTCTTGCCAAATGTCAATATAATTATTGCAGATGTCAATGTAAATATTGCTCATTATCAATACAAATATTGCCTAATACCAATACAAATATTGTCTAATACCAATACAAATATTGCCTAATACTAATATAAATATTGCTGAATACCAATATAAATATTGCCAAATATCAATGTAAATATTGCCAAATATTCATATAAAGATTGCCAAGTATCAATATAAATATTGCATAGTACCAATATAAATATTGCCAAATACCAATATAAATATTGCGGAATACCAATATAAATATTTCTAAATATCGATGTAAATATTGCCAAATATCAATATAAATATTGCCAAATATCCTGCAGAATACCAATATAAATATTGCAGAACACCAATGTAAATATTGCAGAATATCAATGTAAAGAAATATCGCTATAAAGATTGCCAAATATCAATATAAATATTGCACATGGTACGTACAAAACCCATGAGTGCTACGTCCGATACGGCCGACGCGGAGAAGCCATGAACAAACCTGCTTGAAGATTAGAAGGCAAAGCACATCAAAGGTGTGAAATATCTTCCAACTTTAAGTGGCGTTCATGGTTTCGATGTAGCACGTGATTTCTTCCTGGACCTAATGCACCTTATTTGGAACCTGTTCCAGCATTTCATCCGAATGACCTGGAAGCAAACACAGGCAGAAACCAACAACAAGAAGAGTAAAGGACACAAGGTGAAGCAGATACCAAGTTTCCATATACGGAAGAAGCAAGCAGGAGAAGACTTCCAGGAATATCAAACAGCAATGCGGGAAGCCAAGCAGAAGCATCTCCGGGACACAAAACTGTCGAGCAGGCTCTGACCGACTATCAAGAGCTGGGTTAGATGCAGCCGCCAGGTATGAAGTTTGCAACAGGTTTGTAGGTATAATGGCTCCGAGAGGTATGAAAGGTACAGGGTCACCCTATGGTAACTTTGGATCATTTAAATCTGCGGACGCAAGCTTTTTTTTCAAGTACTGCCCTTGGATTTTCGACGGCATTGACGATATCAAGGCAACACGACTTGCGACTATAAAAAGAATATTTCTGTTGGCACGTCTCTGCATGAGGCGCACACTTCCGGCCTACCTCAAGGAAAAGATTGGGCTTTTCTTCACCGAGCAGGTTACTACCTTGTACGTTGTAATTTACCCTCTGTTGTGGAACTCCGCCTTGATCTTTTGACGCTCGTCATCTGTCGATGCTCCCAACTGACGAGCGTCAAAACATGCGCTCAACAAATATTTGGGATCGGAAGATCATGTATGTACGATCTCTGTTGATTGGGAAGAAATCTCTCGTACATACAGGATCTTCCATCGATCGGTCTATCAATATTGCATCAATTTCAATATCAATATTGCTTTTTGGCAATATTAATATTGCGTCAATTTCAATATTAATATTGCTTTTGGCAATATTAATATTGCATCAATCTCAATATTAATATTGCTTTTTTGAAATATTAATATTGCATCAATTTCAATATTAATATTGTTTTTGGCAATATTAATATTGCATCAATTTCAATATTAATATTACTTTTTTGCAATATTAATATTTGCATAATTTCAATATTAATATTGTTTTTTTTTTGCAATATCAATATTGCATCAATGTCAATAGTAATATTGCTTTTTGGCAATATGCAGCCAGTACGTATGTTCCGTTTTGGGTATACCATGTGCAATTTCCACCACCTACCATAATAACCAATGATATCATTACTGGATCAATATACCAAAAGCA
>WBZZ01006029.1:390000-392500 GCA_019918135.1 Paulinella micropora | reverse complement strand
CTATCTATCTACCTACCTACCTACCTACCTACCTACCTATCTACCTTTCTATCTATCTATCTATCTATCTATCTATCTTTCTACCTATCTATCTTATCTACCTACCTACCTACCTACCTACCTACCTACCTACCTACCTACCTA
Source organism: Paulinella micropora (assembly GCA_019918135.1). Classification (NCBI taxonomy): domain Eukaryota; phylum Cercozoa; class Imbricatea; order Euglyphida; family Paulinellidae; genus Paulinella; species Paulinella micropora. The sequence continues at coordinate 392,356 of WBZZ01006029.1, read as the reverse complement.
ACCAAGTTTGTGATTATACATCGACACAAACCTTGCTCCTCAATTCTCGCCTGTTGTTACGTGTTGTATCTATCCATGTTACGTTGGATAATATCTACGAACACGAAGCTTGGTCCCCTCCTGCACATACTAACGCGGTATGTTGATGCTGTTCTTTCCTCGTAGCAGCAGCAGGAGCAAGACCAGTTTTCTCAGATCCCGTGATGCATTCTCTGTCTACAAGAATCATTGCTGCGTGTATGGATCCATGTGTGTGCCAAGGTGCCTGTGTCTGCTTGAGGCGGTAGCAGCAGGAGCAAGAGCGGTTAGCTATGATGCTGGCATAATGCACGTGATGCATCTTTTGTAGAAGCATGCTCGCTGTATGACGGGTGCTTAGTCCCCACTAGCAGCAGCAAGAGCAGTCAGCTAAGGTGCTATTATGCATTCTTTGTGAAAGAATGTTTTCTGTCTGTATGCATGTGTACTTGTGTGTATGATATTGTACTGTAGTCCCGGGAGCAGCAGCAAAGAGCAGTTAGCTAAATGTTCTCATGCGTTGTTTGCAGAAGAGCAATTGCTGCATGTAAACGTGCATGTGTTTACATTATGTTGTTGTTGTTTATTCTTTGCGAGCAGGAGCAAGAGCAGTTAGCTAATAAGATGTTGACGTGGACGTCTGCATGCTTTGCTCGAGAATGCTGTCTGTACGTATAGCTGCATGTTAATCGTGTGTTGTTTCATAGCTGCATGTTGACGTTGTGTTGTTAAGTCCTACGAGCAGGAGCAAGAGCAGTTAGCTAAGATGCTGGCGTTCTTGTGTTGTTTCATAGCTGCATGTTGACGTTGTGTTGCTTAGTCCTACGAGCAGGAGCAAGAGCAGTTAGCTAAGATGCTGGCGTTCGGCTTCGCCCCTTTCTACAGCCCAAGTCCAACTAGCAATAAAAATGCACCTGACTTCGAAGGAAAGACTCTCGAAGAGAAGTCTCATCTCCAGCGCAAGCGAATCAAGGTGTTTATGTGTGTCTGTGTATGTGTTTGTATCTGTAAATTCATTCGTCCTTCTACTTTCTAATTCGTTTGTCTTTCTACTTTCTATCTTTCCCATATATCTACCTGTCTGTCTATCTATCTATATATCTATCTGTCTGTCTCTCCTGTCTATCTATCTATATATCTATCTGTCTGTCTCTCCTGTCTATATTCTAGGACGAGATAGTCAGCACGGAGGTGACGTATGTGAAATCGCTGGAAATCGTCCTGTCGTCCTTCGCCGCCCCGCTGACTGCTGACCACGGTGTGTTACAGCTCTTTCCCTCTCTATCTAGCTATTTATCCATCGACCTATCTCACTTCCTTCGCCACGCCACTGCTGACAACGGTCGACTGCTTTCTTTCTTTCTTTCTTTCTTTCTTTCTTTCTTTCTTTCTTTCTTTCTTTCTCTTTTTCTTCTCGTTCTCGACCTATGTCAAATCGCTGGAAATCGTCCTCACTTCTTTTGCTGCACCACTCACCGCTGATTACGATTTCTTTTTATTTCTCTTTCTCTCTCTTCCCCCCCCCCCCCCCCCCCCCCCCCCCCCCCCCCCCCCCCCTCTCTCTCTCTATCTCTCTCTCTCTTCATCCATGCGATCTATTTCACTGATTTCGCCGCTGACTGCAGACAACCAGCGACTTGTCCTTTCTTTCTTTCTCTTTCTTTCTTTCTTTCTTTCTTCTTTCTTTCTTTCTTTCTTTCTGTCTCTTTCTTCCTTTCTTTCTCTTTCTTGCTGCTATCTACAAGACCAAAGTAGGGAACTTCGCTGTCCTTTGTGTCTGTGTGTGTGTGTGTTTGGTTTTGTTTGTTTGTTGTTTTTTTTTTTTTTTTTTTTTTTTTTTTTTTTTTTTTTTTTTTTTTTTTTTTTTTTTTTTTTTTCTCGCTTGCTTGTGTATTTTGTGTTGCCTTGTTTGTCCTTGCTCAGAGAAGTACGGCATTACCAAGGAGCAGGTCAAAAAGCTCTTTGGAAATATCGAGGTAACATAACGTAACATAATAGCATAACACACAGAATAACGCAACATAACATGGCATCACATGACATGACGTGACACATGATAACATAACAGAAGTAAGCGTGTTGTAGCATAGCATAATATTAGATGCCTACGTACACATGCGTACAAACACATAGATTGGCAGGTGATGTTGGGTCTGCACAAGACGCTGCTGGGAGACTGACAAAACATGACATAACATGATAGAACATGACATAGCATGGCATAGCATGACATAGCATGACATAACATGACATAACATGATGTAACATGACATGACATGACATGACATGACATGACATGACATGACATGACATGACATAACATAACATAACATACCAT
>WBZZ01006029.1:365000-367500 GCA_019918135.1 Paulinella micropora | reverse complement strand
TCTATCTATCTATCTATCTATCTATCTATCTATCTATCTATCCCTGGAGACGGTCTCTGCCACTGGCAACTCAGCCTGGGGTTCAGATCTAACTATCTCCTACAATGACGATTTTGTGTCCGCCGTTAATCGCGCGCAGCGCAAGGGCTAAACAGGCAACTAACTCCTGACCATGGCTGATGAAGTCGGGGCGTGATGCAAAGGGTTGATGAAGTCGGGGTTGTAGAAGGTAACTCACAACGAGCGTGAACTCCTGAAACCTCGACTTGCGTGTGCATCATCTCCTTAGGGCACACGCTCCTGGGGAGTGTTCTAGTGTTGTCCCGTATAGTTCAAAAGGGCTCGGCTACCTTTCGGCTTGAACTGGGCACAGACACCAACCACAGCGAGACAGTGGTTGGTGTGCAGCTTGGCCGGTGCTGAAAGTTCTTGTCCGGGGGTAGTATAGGAGGCAATGGCTTTTCAAGCTAAGCCACGCCCATAGATTAAACATTAAACATATCTATCTATCTATCAGCTAGGCCCAGCAGGTCCTAGTCTGTCAGCTGCTTGTTCGCTCTTGCTACTCCGCTCCCCACTCCTGTACACACACACACACACACACACACACACATATGCACAAACATGTATTACATGGGTTTATGCCTTTATGTAGGAATTTGTTTATATATATGGTTTCTATCTGGTTCTTGGCTCGCTCTGTCTACTGCGCTCGCCACTTCTGTAAACAACACACACACACACACACACAAACCACACACAAAACATGCCTTGAACGTGTTTATGTATGCGTTTATGTGAGTGTGCAACAATAACGACAAAAACGAAGAGTGAGTGTGTGTGTGTGAGAGAGAGAGAAGGGGTGGGGTTTGGGGGGGGGGGGGGGAGGGGTGGAGGTGCTGTTGATCTGTTTTTTTTGTTTTCGCTCGTTTGTTTGTTCGTTCGTGATCTCTCCCGATTCTTACTGGGACAATGCAGGCCGGTGCTGCAGCGATCGGGAGGGCTGCTCCACCCGCCGGGCCGTTGTGATGGCGAAGCCATTGTCTTCCTTCCGGCCTAACGACATTTTTTTACGAAAAGCTAAAATTGATCGATAGATAGAACGATAGATAGATAGATAGATAGATAGATAGATAGATAGATGGATAGATGGATGGATGGATGGATGGATAGATGGATGGATGGATAGATGAGATATCGACTAATGTCAGAAAAAAGGAGCTTCTGATTTCGTCAACCAAGGAAGTCTGTAAAGTATTGACCCGATGCCCAGCTAAGCCGTGATGTTTGCACGGAAGGGACTGATACAGGCGATACCAAAGCTCCCTAGTACCAGGCGGGGCCAGGGCTCGTTCTATAAAGCGCCCCTTGCAGAACGAGCTCCCACCTCCATTACAGAGGGCCCAGTAAGCAGATGGAGTTTCGAGACTGTCGACAGTCTAGTATAAACCGACAGAGCACTGTGGGTTTTATTCCGGGCTCAACAAGCGAGAAAGGGCACCCTGAGGGAACAGGATTGTGCTTCCCGTCGCTATTTCGGCATGTGACTCATAGAGATAGATAGATAGATAGATAGATAGATAGATAGATAGATAGATAGGTAGGTAGGTAGGTAGGTAGGTAGGTAGAAGTTTAACGACATGTTTTTTACAAATTACAAATTAATAATAATAATAATAATAATAATAATAATAATAATAATAATACTATATCTGAGGCGTACTGATGCAGCTAATGGCATATCCTCCACGGACATAAGCCTCCAATACCCTTGTTCGAGGTCCTCCACCCCCCCGTGTCAGTCTCTCGCCTGATGATCGGGGCCACCGATGGAGCTCCTAAGGGCAAGACTGCACTAAGCCGAGGTTATTCCGCAGTCCCAGCAACCTCTTGCAAGACGTCACCGAATGTGCAAGTGCATACACCAAGCGCGGTTGCTAGAGCTGCCTCGAAACCCCACCCATAACAATCTGGTGTCTGCTGGGTCCTGGGCTATCAACCAGCATATGCGGAGTTTAAGATCTTTTACGCGCGCAACGACCCTCCTCCCCAGCATCTACCACCAAAGGGTTATGAGTTGGCGTCACAGTTTAACGCCTTGAGGCCATTGGGCTGGAACTCTGTTTAGCAAGTGTGACTAGGTTTTTTCATCGGGATTTCCCTCAAATATGTCACAGTCAACACTCCAAGGCAGATTTACTATATCTGAGGCGTACTGATGCAGCTAATGGCATATCCTCAACGGACATAAGCCTCCAATACCCTTGTTCGAGGTCCTCCACCCCCCCGTGTCAGTCTCTCGCCTGATGATCGGGGCCACCGATGGAGCTCCTGAGGGCAAGACTGCACTAAGCCGAGGTTATTCCGCAGTCCCAGCAACCTCTTGCAAGACGTCACCGAATGTGCAAGTGCATACACCAAGCGCGGTTGCTAGAGCTGCCTCGAAACCCCACCCATAACAATCTGGTGTCTGCTGGGTCCTGGGCTATCAACCAGCATA
>WBZZ01006029.1:360000-362500 GCA_019918135.1 Paulinella micropora | reverse complement strand
GGCATATTCTCAACGGACATAAGCCTCCAATACCCTTGTTCGGTCCTCCACCCCCCCGTGTCAGTCTCTCGCCTGATGATCGGGGCCACCGATGGAGCTCCTGAGGGCAAGACTGCACTAAGCCGAGGTTATTCCGCAGTCCCAGCAACCTCTTGCAAGACGTCACCGAATGTGCAAGTGCATACACCAAGCGCGGTTGCTAGAGCTGCCTCGAAACCCCACCCATAACAATCTGGTGTCTGCTGGGTCCTGGGCTATCAACCAGCATATGCGGAGTTTAAGATCTTTTACGCGCGCAACGACCCTCCTCCCCAGCATCTACCACCAAAGGGTTATGAGTTGGCGTCACAGTTTAACGCCTTGAGGCCAATAATAATAATAATAATAATAATAATAATAATAATAATAATAATAATAATAATAATAAATATATATTGATCTGTCATGGCTGAGCCCGAGGGCCATGCGCCTCCATCCCTCGACCCAACAGGGACTACAGTGAGTATGTTGGGGATGGAAGAGTGACTCTAACCATCCTGACTAGAAGGCCCCAAAAGGAAGTCCCTACTACCCGCACAGTGTCGGGTACCTTGCAGGAAATCAACTACAAATGATTGATCTTCCCCGCATGAGAGCTCCACGAGACTGGGTAGGGCCCGCATGGAGGTACTCACAGGGGTAGCAGACATTTCATGCGGTCTGCCAGCGCATGAGGACGTTTTGTGGTAAGTATCTGGGACGCCTCGAAACCCGTCACCACCCCTAGATCGCGGAATGTAAATACCCCTTTGATCCCACGTGGTGTATGTCTTATAAAAAACAACACAACGACATGGCCTCGGAACCAACACAACAACATAGCCTCGGAACCCACACAACAACAGAGCCTCGGAACCAACACAACAACATAGCCTCGGAACCAACACAACAACATAGCCTCGGAACCAACACAACAACATAGCCTCGGAGCCAACACAACGACATAGCCTCGAAACCAGTAGGAAGAGGCCCAACCACCTCCTCTTCCCGTGGGGTGCCATACTGTGCACCCCTCCATAATAATAATAATAATAATAATAATAATAATAATAATAATAATAATAATAGTGCTTCTCTGTCAATGGCTGATTCAAATCTGCACATGCGCCTCCATCGTCTCACCCGTGAGGGGAGTACGAAGAATTGACGATAGGCTCTAATGACACCCCCGCAAGGGCAGTTCCAACACTTCCAGACGGACCGGTATGTTCAATGAAAATACTGGTGGCACCGACGGGAATCGAACTGGCGACAGGGCCCAAATGGTAGAACTTGACCACTGGGCTATCACGGTGTCAGTAATAATAATAATAATAATAATAATAATAATAATAATAATAATAATAATAATAATAATAATAATAATAATAATAATAATAATAACTCGGGGCTGGTCCAACACCTGAAAGAATGGTTTGCGGTGCGCTTTGCGCACCCTTTTCCGCTTCGCTCGGGGCAAAAAAATCAGAAGCCATGATCACCAAAGTCATGGCTTCGGTGACCATGGCTTAGGTAACGATGCCTTCGGTGAGTACGTACCGTTGCCGGGCTGGGTACGTGAAATTGCCAAAAGCCACGGCTTCGGTTACCATGGCTAGACCATGGCTTCGGTGAGCACGTAGAATTGCCGGGCTGGGTTCGTACAATGGTCGAAAGCCATGGCTTCGGTGATCATGGTTGTGGTCACCATGGCTTCAGTAAGTATGTACAATTGCCGGGCTGGGTACGTGCAATTACCGAAAGCCATGGCTTCGGTGACCATGGCTTCGGTGACTATGGCTACGGTGACCATTGCTTCGGTGACCATGGCTTCGGTTACCATGGCTTCGGTGACTATGGCTACGGTGACCATTGCTTCGGTGACCATGGCTTCGGTGACCATGGCTTCTGTGACCATGGCTTCGGTGACTATGGCTACGGTGACCATTGTCGGTGACCATGTCTAATTGCCGGGCTGGGCAACGTACAACTGCCGACCCCCCCTTTCCCCTTTCACAGGGTACTTTCGATTGCAGGAGGTACCAGCCACATGGCTTCGGTGAGGACGTACTAGTGCCGGGCTGAGGTTCCCCGGAGGGCCCCGGACCCCCCTTCCCCTCGACAGGGTACGTTCAATTTCCGGAGGCACCGGCAAGTACTGTCAAGAAACAAGGACTTTTTGCAATGAAGACACTCCCCTCACATATTTGCGTGAATTCCAAAAATGCTATATCATCATCAACATCGAGTCTGGGCTAGCCACCTTGTCAATATGAGCTCCCAACTCCTCCTGGTTCCCACAAAGCATGATTTATTCCGACAGGGGGTGCAGAAAATAGACCAAAAAAACAAGGAATTTTCGCATTCAGGACACTCCCCTAACGCAAATATTTGCGTAAATATATATATATATATTAAAAAAAATGAAATTAAAAAAAAAAAAAAAAAAAAAAAAAAAAAAACACACACACACACACACACA
>WBZZ01006029.1:335000-345000 GCA_019918135.1 Paulinella micropora | reverse complement strand
AGATAGATAGATAGATAGATAGATAGATAGATAGATAGGTAGATAGGTAGGTAGGTAGGTAGGTAGATAGGTAGGTAGATAGGTAGGTAGGTAGGTAGGTAGGTAGATAGATAGATAGATAGATAGATGGATGGATGGATGCATGGATGGATGGATGGATGGATAGACAGACAGACAGACAGACAGATAGATAGATAGATAGATAGATAGATAGATAGATAAATAGATAGATAGATAGATAGATAGATAGATAGATAGATAGATAGATAGATAGATGGATGGATGGATGGATGGATGGATGGATGGACGGATGGATGGATGGATGGATGGATATATATATATATATATATATATATATAGAGAGAGAGAGAGAGAGAGAGAGACACAGATAGATAGATAGATAGAGAGGGGACGTACAGCTCCGTCGGGATCTGAAACGTAATCTTCAATAGTCACACTATAAACATCATGTATCTACGTATGTGATGCGTGTATGCATAAGCTAGGAATTTATATTCGTATGCTGTCCAGCCCCCCCCCCCCCCCCCCCCCCCCCCCCCCCCCCCCCCCCCCCCCCCCCCCCCCCCCCCCCCCCCCCCCCCCCCCCCTCCCGCGCCCGACGCTGGTCCGCTCTTCCTACTTGCCTGCCGACATCATTACTTAATTTTGTTGTATGTCATCGCTACAAAGATTGAAATCTTTTTAAATAAATCGGAGGAAGAGGAGGAGGAGGAGGAGGAAGGAGCAGCAGAGGAGCAGCAGCAGCATGAGACCACCAGCACCATTTTGAACATACACGTGGTGGTACGATACATACTACAGCAAAAATATCCCTTTTCTGTTTACCTTTCACAGTCGTCCAGTGTAACTGATCGCCGATGCAAAGAATTACCACCTTGGGCTGGTTTGTTATATTTAATGATAATAAGTTTTGTGTTCGTGCAAATAAATTCAGGCAGAGGGCAGGGGGCAGAGGCAGACCCAAGCCAGTCGTGGGCAATCTGAAGCTGATCGGAGTCTGAACTCGTGTCATCATCGACCCACCCATCCAGAGACATCATCTACAAGAGAAGACATTTGTATACAATCACGAACCACCCATCCAGAGACATCATCTACAAGAGAAGACATTTGTAATGTAGAATTCGGGGTAAACGATGATCCAGGTGGAATAACGAAAACAGAAAACACCAGATTAGCCAGGTGTGACCATGGCCAATCTGCCAAGCTGAGCCGCAAACAACATGGAATTCTCTGTGAGCAATTTTAGACTGCCTCAGTGGCACCTCAGGCCAAAGGGTGAGGAATGTAAACCATTGGGAGAAGAAATTAGTTCGCGTGCTGCGCAGGTGAGGGTTTTTCCGCGCGCTGGGAGACTTCCCCCGTCGTTTGAACCTTTTTCCTACGCATGTGGAAAATCGAGGAGAGCAATCATAACAGTCGCTCGAAATTCCTGTTGAAACCAGCAATGGTAGTGCTACATTAGAGGCCGTGACGCTCAGCCAGCCGGGGTTCTCATAACTAGCATAAGGCGCAAACTTTTTTTTCTTCCTTTTTTTTGTGCATTCTGGTGTGGCGTATATATCACCTGCATGTTTTTGATATTCACGCAAATACTTCTTCATAGAGAATTCTTGTACTTATATCATACGCATGTGAAAGTAATGTAATGTCGTGTAATGTAATGTAATGTAATGTAATTGTAATGTAAAATGTAATGTAAAATGTAATGTAAATGTAATGTAAAATGTAATGTAAAATGCAATGTAAAATGTAATTAATGTAATGTAATGTCATGTCATGTAAGTACTATGTCATGTTATGTCATGTAATGTAACGTAACGCATGGTAACATTTTTGATGTCATGTGATGTTAATGACTTTAATGTAATGTGATGTTCATGACTTTAATGTATTGTGATGGTAATATAGTGTAATGTGATGATAACGTAATGGTGATATGATGGTAATGTAATGTAATTTACTGTACTGTAATGTAATGTAATGTAATATAATGTAATGTAATTGTAATGTCATGTCATGTAATGTAATGTAATGTAATGTGATGTAATGTAATTGTAATGTCATGTCATGTCATGTAATGTAATGTGCGCACTTACATATGACACATATAAGTACATAAGTGCATACATGGATCAATACATTCATTACAAAGCGCATACATGTGCACGTACATAAATGCATTCATACATACATACATACATACATACATACATACCCCCATTCAACCTTTCAGGCACACTTGTTCCGCGGAATAACATCAGAAAGCCCCCAACCCACTACGTTGTTGGCATACCCCGTAGTTTGCTGCCCCTCAAGTCTGAAAAACTGCTTTGCTACTACTTTTCCTGGAACAGCCCCCGTTCAACCATGGCAGAAGAATCTATCAAGCAATATTGTGCCGTCTTGACTGATCAGGTTGTGTGTATCCGTCACAAAGCCAGCAGGGAAGGATATCTCTTGCCGGACGCTGCAAGTCTTCTTAATATCCAGTTTCACAGATCGTTGAAGTACGTCATCTTCATGAGTTCCTCGCAACGCAAGCTGTCACTCACCTTTAACAGCTCTTCACGACGCAAGGTGCCCGTCTCAGAGTTTATAGACGCATGCATAGGACTGTACAGCACCGAAGGCAGCCAGGCTCAAAAGACTTTAGATGTTACATCTGGACAAGCCGAAGTTGATCCCGCGAAGGTGCTCACTTTGTTCTTTTTCCACCTCAAGCCAATTTACATCGAACTGCAGTCCCGCGAATTTGTTTCCCCACTACCTCGAGGCACTGCTGTGGTTGAAAATGAGCACGAGCAGTGAATGCAGTATCCCCACACAGCCACTGCCTTATGGCGTAGTCCGTCAAGAGAGGCTGTATTCTCTGCGTGACAGGAAGTCCCAACCTCGAGCCATCATTCTGGAGTGGAAAACCAAGTCCGACACCATCGACATAAGACCTTTCGAAGGGGGAGAAGTGGAGCGATTTCCCGTGGCCGCCATCGATGGCATCCACCGCGGTCGCCACAGTGAAGTTTTCGGAATGATGAGATATTTGCTTACCCTGCACTTCAAAGACAATCTGCACCGCTCCTTACACCTCGCCCTGCCGAACCACAAATCCTTAGAGGATATCATGGCATTTCTGCGCTCACTAGCCAAGATTGAAGCTTGCAACTGCCTGCCGCCCGCGAGTGCTGCGCAGGAAAACGCTTCCACCCTCAAGCGCACCCAGGATGTTGTCAACTTCCACTACTCGCCAGGGAAAGCTGCGCTGTTCCAAATTGCAGAAGAAACCAGCCCGAGAGCGTCCAGCCCCGCTGTCAATACCAAGACTCTGGATCTTGCTACTGTCCCCGAAGGTACTGATGATCTTGCTGCTGTGGCCGAAGCTACTGAGCCGGAAGAAGTCAAGAAGAAACTTGCAAAAGCTACCATGATTGGTGCACTCAGAAGGCGTTTGGGACTTTCGACCAGGGCTTTAGCTTAGCTGTATCTTGACTGTTTCGTAAACTTCCATCTCGTGCACAGCATACATACATATATAACATACATACGTAACATACATACATATACATACATACATACATAACATACATACATACATACATGCATACATTACATACATTACATACATTACATAGATTACATAAATTATATGCATACATACATGCATACATACATACATACATAAATACGAAAACATATATATATATATATATATATATATATATATATATATATATATATATATATATATATATACGTACATGCATGCATGTACGCGTTTGTGGTTGGATTTTTTCTTTTATGTTTGTTTATTCAGTTTTTATGTTTATTTTTCGAAACGCGAGCTGTTTTTTAGACATTTGTTGCCCGAGCTTCGCTTAGTAGACACTGGAAAAACCAAGACATCCTACACTTTGATTACATGGAAGTGGAAAGGGTGAAAAAGTTATACGTACTGTTTACTACATATTATTAATGCCCGTGCGTGGAAAGTGTGAGAACGTGCATATGCAAACATGCATACCGCACGATTCTGACAGTGACAAGGCAAAGAATTGTGTTAACGTGGACACTTCCTACTCAGTACGGCTAGTACAACAACCGAAAGAGCGGGAGTGGGTGTAGATGCTACGATTTCCAAAATTACTCCGACCCTGTAGTCTAAACTAATGTAAGGTATTCAATTTCAGTACTAATTAGATTGCATGTTCCTTAGCGTGTTTAACCCTTAGCCGAGAATGCAAATTTGTGGTTTAAATCCACATTTGTGGATCTTGTGAATTATTCAAGTTTTAAAGCCCCAAACGCGGGCAATATTACAATAGCAGTAATTTGTTTGTATTAAATACTTCTGTCATATTTAAGCGAACTCAGTATGAAAAAAAACCGCTCGTTAATAACGTCAAAAGTCATTTTAATCAACCAATAATTGGCTGCATCCTGGCTCGCGCTGGAGCGACGAAGGCCCGGGTGTTGCGTGTGTGCCACGCGAAACAATCACCGGTGATGACAGCAAAAACTTGAAAGAAGCGGCAATTGTTAGGTAATAGATCGGTAACAGAGATAGTAACTAATATGTATCTCAATATATTTAACCGGGTTATGCGGGAGGTTAGAATCATTGACTCCTGTACTATATGATCAGAACAATCAGTGGCAATGCAAGTTCCAGCTTTGCGGACCGAGCGGGTATTCAGTAGCAATGCAAATTCAGAGTCCCAGTGGCACCGTGATCATGAAAGCTGTGCCTGTGCTCGAGGGCGCTGCTCCCAAAATTCCTAAGCGCGAATGGGTTGTCATCGACAGCGACGACGACGATGTTGATTCCTCGCGTCCCTTCACGCCCCTCCTGCAAGTCAAAAAGGAACCACGAATCAAGGAATAGAACCACGCTGACCGGCGTATCTTTTGACACGGTTCGAACCAGAATTTGGAAAACGTTCAAGCCTCGGAGGAGTAGCGAATTGCAGCTGCATCTTCAAATAAGAAGGAACAGCTGCAGAGATCCAAGGAAGAGAACCACGACGCTGATGCATCTTTGGAGAGTTTGAACCAAACTTGAAACTTGCAGGATGTTGAAGAGGAGGATCGAAACGCAGCTGCAAGTTCGGACGAGGAGATTGAGCATGTAGAGGAATCCGATGACTCTCTGGAGAACTCTGATACGGTGACAACGAGTATACTCGTCCCGCCCTAGCCTTGTATTTGTCCGACTCTGACCTTGAGTCGCCCGGGGGCCTACCTGCAGCCGAGGAACAGGAAACAACTGTACCCGGAGTGGAACGCTTGGATGGTGGAAGTGGTCCTTACGCAGAACATTTCGTCCTGAAGTTGTTGGAAAGCAACCTTGGGGCCAGCGAAGCTGCAAGCAATCAACGCCAACCTGGCTAGCAAGGATCTACCTTCCCTGGGAAAAGCCTGCGCCATCGACATGACTGACATCGTACAAAGGATGGAACTTGAATCGATTGCCCGCGTATGTGGGCGAAGTAAAAGAGATCGTTCTTCATACTGAAGCCAGTAAAGAAGCCACCAAGAGCAAGATCATCGTGCATATTTACGGAGTTGAAGAAAAGTATCCATCCGAATATCCGCTTTCGCTGCACGAGTTGGTGGGCAAAACATTTCTGCCTAGCTACTGTGACAAACTAAGGAAAGGTTACAAGCAATCGCAGCGACTTCCAGAAGAAGTGCTGGGAAAGTGTGAAGATCCAAGATACGATTCATTGAAATGCAGCTAGATGTATTTCAAGTTATCAAGTTATATTAATACTTTCAAGTGCTCAGATTATTAATATTACTGCGGACAATCAAGAGGAAAAATCTTTATCGTTTTTTTGTTAATACTCAAAATAAGAATTAGTGACCGGAATAAGAAATATTACTTAATTTTTGAATTAATTTTCAAATTAAGAATTAACAAGTCAGTGTCAGTCTCGAGATTATTAAATAATAAATAATCTCTAGAATCTGAGACTGACACTGACTTGTTAATTCTTAATTTGAAAATTAATTCAAAAATTAAGTACTATTTCTTATTCCGGTCACTAATTCTTATTTTGAGTATTAACTAAAAAACGATAAAGATTTTTCCTCTTGATTGTCCGCAGTAATACTGTCAATATTTAATAAATCATGAATTATATTAATGTTAATATTCAATTGATAATATTAAGATATTAATATTGAAAATTTAAAAAATATATATTAATACATTATTAATGATATTAGATTTCCTGTCAAAATTCTATCCAGCAAAATGGCCGCATGTCAGGCCCGTAGTAAACAGCCGCCATGTGGCCACAGGTCAGGATTCTGTCCTGACCGGAGCACGAATGTCGACCGTGACAGTAATATTAATATATCTGCCCCCACAAAGTCATCACGTGTGACCAGTTATCATAAGTTGTTCGTCCGTTCTGATCAATACCGACCATTCGTTTCAGTCATCCGTTTCCGTTGGACCGAGTCTCACATGGTATCATCTACTAGTAATCATTAACTTGAAGTCATGCTTCGGTACACTAGTGTACCGGGGCGGAATAACTTGAACTTGATATTATACAATTATTATACTACTCAACCTTAGCCTCCGTTCCATCACTGATGAGGCCAACATGGAGTCCGGCTGGTCGGTGAACGTGCCACATAGGAATGTGGAACAACACTGATTGTAGGCATCACCCCCCGGATAGCCGGTAAAAAGTACCTTTTCCTGGTGACAGGTGCACCAGCTTGTTTTTCAGTATTATTTGTCCGGATTGGACCTGATGCCATTTTATTCCTGGTCTGTTGCCGTTTTCCTTTTGGCTTCACTGAGCTAATATAACGATACATCATTCTCATCTTTTGAGGACTGTGTTTGGTTGTATTACCGACTTTTTACGAGCTATCGTTGGGGGCATTACATTTGGAGTCCACATCACTAGGGTGATTTCTTTCTGCTTTGCCACACAGGCAACAGAGTGAATTTTCACTGACCTGTCTCACACGGGGACGTCAGACGAAAACAAATACTCCAACACAGCTCCCTCATAACTCTTTCACAAAACAAATAATTTGATTGGTCTCAAGCAGGTGTCTCGTACCCTCTAGCCCAATCAGTATCTGTGTGCTCGCAAGGAGACATCAGATACAAACTCTCTGTCGTTCTTGCTGTTCTCACACAGAGACCAAGAAGAAGGAGGTGGACAGAAGAGTGAAGGAACACACACAAAACACAAACAAGCATAGGGACAGGAGCACAACACTCTACCCTTCTAGTTTGTGCATTTATCTGCATTATCTCACACATTCGTCAGAGTATTTTTGCAACTCTCTGATCGTTTTCTAAAGGTAGGTCTGAGAACCTATCCGACCGACTGTCGACTTCTCAAGGAGAGCTTTTCTAGCTTCTCTATTACTATCTGTGTGTAGGTCCAAGTGCCTCATACTAGATACAATATAGAAAAGAAGGAGGAGAAAGTAATCTGAGTAAGGAGAACAAGAAATCGGAGAAAGTCTCAAAGACTATTTTTCTCAAACAAAAACAAACATACAAACAGTGTTTCATAGAGGACAGGGAATCTTATCCTACCCTCTCTATTAGTTTCTCTCTTCACTAGTCAATCGACTGAAGGAGGAACAGAACACAAACGAACAAAAACCAAACATAGGAGGTGACACTGTCCTCCTGTTAATTACTACTACGACATCATGTCGACAGAGACCGCCGAAGTGAGTGAATTCTCGGAGGCAGAACAGAGAAGAGAAGAAGAAGAAGCAGGAGGAGGAGGAGGAAGAGGACTGAATGAAGGAGGAGGAGGAGGAGATGAAGGAGTAGGAGGAGGAGTAGAAGAGGGCTGGGATGATGAAGGAAGATATGGAGGAGACGAAGATGAAGGAGGATTTGAACAAGAAGAGACGGGAGGAGGAGGAGCATATGGAAATCCCTTACAACCTGCCTACACGGGAGGAGGAGGACGAAAAATGATCGACTTGATTCATAGTGATGGAGAGGAGATCACAGTGGAGGAACAACAGTGGGTGCAAGACCACTATGACCTCACTAAAGAAGAGTTTGATAACAAGATGGGGGGAGAGAAGGATACCTATGTGTGGATCCCTCAGGATCAAAGAAGAGAGAAAAGTCGTGCTAAAAAGGATGTCTATATCCCATTATCAAACACAGCACAGCTCCTCGGCAAACTGGTCTCTGATCCAGAAAAGAGAAAGAAGATACAGCATATCAAGTTTGGGGACACACACACCCACCTTGAATTACTCGATGCTATCTTTGGGGTGTACACTCAAACCCTGATTTGGGAACGTTCATACGGCCCACGATGTGAGGGTTACCTCCAGTACACAAACCCAAGAGCAACGGCCAGATTCCTCGCGACTGGTCAGGAGGCAGTCGATGTAACAAAAATGAAGACCAATCTGGGTTCGAAAAACTCGAGTGGCATATTTCATTTTTTTACGATGGAAATGAAGGCCTTGGATGAGGGGAAGGCAGAGATGGAAAAAAGCATTAAGGCAGCAGGAGAAACTCATCCTGTGATTGATGAGTTAGAGAAGACAGACAGAGTTCTGACCAAGATCAGACTGTTGATGGGTGCGTTACTGCATAAGGAGGCATGGAAGAGATGGATTCCTACCAAGGATCACTCTGTCCTTAAATCACGTAGTAACGCACCACCGTTCGCCAATAAAGCAGGTGTTGACCAATATGTGGAGAAATATAATTTTCTCAGATCTGCTTCTGAATTGGTGGCCTTTATCACTCATGCTCAAAAGCTGGTGATATCTGAGAAGAAGAAGGCGAAAGAGAATGAGGAGTTCGAGAAGACGATGAGACTGGAGAGAATGAAAGCAAAAGTGAGTGGTGCAAAGGCACACCCTCCGACATATTTGACCCCACCAGCTCCTGCCCCACCAGCCCCTGCACCCCCGGGCTCAACTACGGTGGTCACCTGGTCACAAACACGGAGAAGAAGGACAGACAAAATATCATAAATGCCTTCAAGGGGAAGAAAGGAGGAGTGGCAAGTCTCATGCTATATGCCAAGACGAGCTCAGACAAAAACTCTGACTCATGATGCTTCGCTTTTGAGCAAGCTCAAAGAGATCAATGCCTGCATGAAGGCTTTTCCTTGCGACGAAACGCAGGAATACGATGCCCTTGTTACACGGTTTTTGACCAATCTCTAGTCTCGAAGGGATTCGATCTGACACAGTACAAGTTTTTGAGAAAGAAGGAGGAGATTAAGACTCGGAAACAATGCAACAGGCCTAGACGCTCAGTGTGAACTGGCGGTGGCCACACTCATTTCATATTTTCAATCTCATGGATACCAGCATCTCTGCACTGGTACTCTCATCGGATTTGAAATCTTTGAGACAGTGGCGACTATGATGAGTTTGAGGAGTGCTGTTGGCTTGGCGGCGACCCTTACGGAGGTAGTTTCCTCCTATGGGCTATTCTATGGCCGCAAGTCGATCATCCTCTATTTATTTTCTGCATTACACACAGTTAACCCGAGCAAGCTTACTCAGCTCATACAACAATGCTCGACGTTTAGCTCAGTCAAGTCCAAGAACTTCCTCGAGACACACGTGTTCGAAAATACGGTTCAAAGCGTTGCTCCGTCAACACTGTTTCAAGAAGTGATGAGTGCATGCTCAAACATGGACTCGCTCACGGAGGCACATACGGCACAGGCAGGCGGTGTACCTGTTGGCGCACAAGCCACGTATACAAACAGAGTTGCCGGTTGGAAGAGAAAGAGAGAGCCAGACCTGAAGACCGCATGTTGGAGGTGGTTCGCGGGCTTGCAAATCATCTATTCATATCACTTATTAATGCCATTAGCTTTAGTATTACTAAAGTAGTAGCGTGACTGTCGGTAACGGCCGATAAACTTTCAAAAGCTTGCGTCACCGTAGGTAACTTTCTGGCAAAATCTGAGACCGTGCCTGGCGAGTCCGAGTCACCATATTG
>WBZZ01006029.1:325000-327500 GCA_019918135.1 Paulinella micropora | reverse complement strand
CACAGTACACAAATTATTGTTTGATGTGAAACTGCGTTCCTTTGCAAGGACTACATTCCTTTGCGACATCTCATCCATATGTGACCCCATCGCGGCGATAAAGCGCGGCAACCAAACCTTTCTCCTTTTTCTTCTTGGGCTGACAACCCTGGCTTAAACGAAGAGGCTTGCTTCCCCTAAGTTAAGCCGTAAGTTACAAAAACAACATGCGAAAACCTACCGACGCACCGCTATTCCCTCCGGAGTGGCCGCCGTCACCCTCCCAGTGCGTGCTCTGCACCGCCTGAACCCCCTGGAGAAGATTTTGCTCATGTTCACCCTTACGAAGACCTTTCGGGCCTCCTCGAAAAGAAGAGCCCAAAAGCGCACGTCCATCCGGACTACAAGTCGCAACCCGGCATTATCAACCTGGATTCCACCCACTGTGTTGACGCCGAGACATACTCCCATTTCGTCCATCGGACAAGAAGTGCCCCGAAAGAACCAACCGAAAGAAGAAAACGCCTGGTATTGCCATCAACACTAAGCGAATGGAAAGGCATTGAAGAAGAACTCCAATCCGCACTCCCTCTCATCCTCCCCTCCTCTCTCATCAAATGCCTGTCATGTGACGAAGCAGTAGCGAAATTTGAAAGATATCTCTACGACTTCATATCACAACGGGTAACAAAAACACAAGAACAAACTCATGAGCGAAAAAACCGCCACGTAATCCGGCTTCAAACAGAACTCACGCAGAACCGACAACAAAAACTGATCCAAAAGAGACATCTGCGAGATCTCAAAAGGGCAGGTTCAATTCCAGCTGCTGTTGCAAAAAGCCTGCAAAAAACTTGGCGAGTATTATTGAAGACCGGTAACCGCCTCCGCCGTCGTCTCAAGGAAGCAACTTTAAGCTCCGCTCAACGACAAGCAAATACACGCTTCCGAACTGACCCTCATAAGTTTGCCAAAAATCTGTTTCATCCCCCCTCAACCCAAACCACTTCCTCCCTATCCAAAGAAAACTGTGACTCCTACTTTCCCAACCTATACAAAGACGCTAATCGTGAACAAACCTACGTGCCCTTACCTGAAATGAATCGCCCGCCTCTACCAACTGTCCCCTTTGACCTCAAGCCACCGTCCTTCTTGGAAACCAAAAGATCTGTGTTTGCCAAGCGTAATGGTGCAGCCCCTGGCAGAGATGGTATTAGCTACCTTGTTTACAAGAGACTTCCCACCGCTTTACTTTTCTTACACAAACTCATTGTCAAGTGTTGGACAACGGATGTAGCTAATAGCTGGGCCCAAGCTGCTATCTCCCTCCTTCATAAGGACGGCGATCCACTTCAGGCCTCAAACTATCGTCCGATTGCTCTGACAAGCTGCTCGGGTAAGGTATTTTTCTCTTTGTGGTCAAAACGCCTAGAGAGTTTTTTGCTAGATAACAAGTACTTTGACAGAGCAAAACAAAAAGGTTTCCTCCGTAACGTTGCAGGATGCCCCGAGCACATTGCTACTACAAAAGCTACCATCAGAAATGCAAAAGATCACTATCGCCAACTGGTCATAGCATGGATTGACCTACAAAACGCTTTTGGAAGCGTAAACCACAACTTGATCCAGTTCGCTCTCTGGTGGTACCACGTGCCCCCTATGTTTGCTCGCATAATCTTTTTATACTACGAACTCTTAGTAGCCACAATCGAAGGGAAAGATTGGTCATCAGAACCCTTTGTTTTTGCTGTTGGCGTTTTTCAAGGATGCTGCATTTCTCCTCTCCTTTTCAACATAGTTTTCAACCTACTCCTTGACCTCCTATCATCCTTGACCAAAAACAACGGTTATCATTTCAAGCATAAGACCTCAACAGATGAAGTCATCGTGCACGAAGCTGCTTATGCTGACGACCTCAAACTACACTGCCGATCCCCGAAACACTGTCAATCGTCCATCAACATGATTGACCAATTTCTGTCATGGTCCAGAACAATGGCCGCGAAACCGCCCAAATGCAAAAGCCTTGCTTTCAAATACTGGACTAAAGCCGACGACTATAAGGGTCTCAAACGATTATTGCCGATCTCGTTCCCACCCTTCGACCCCGCCCTTACTATTACTGGCAAACCGATTGACTTCATCGCTGACAAGCCTTTCAAAGACCTCGGATGGATTGTCTACCATCACCTCAGCGAAAACGAACAACGTGCAGCAATCCAAAAGAAGTTCATTCTTTCTATGCAAGCCATCGATAGCTGCTCGATCAATGGCTTTATGAAACTTTGGCTATACCAGCACTACGCTGTCCAGTCACTTGCCTGGCCATTTCTCATTTATGACCTCTGCTTATCTTTCGCCAAAACCCTTGAGAAAATTGCGACCCGCTTCCTCAAAAAATGGGCCGATATCTACAAAAGAGCTCTGGTCTCTTGCCTTTACCGCCCACGCTCGAAATTCGGTCTACAGCTCCAATCCATCGTCTCTTTTTACCAGCGACTTCAAATCAACCGTGCTCAAA
>WBZZ01006029.1:297500-300000 GCA_019918135.1 Paulinella micropora | reverse complement strand
AGAGCCGCGGCCCGCCGCCGCCACCGCCAAGTTTGTCTGCCACGGTTACTAGTAACTTGAATCCGCAGTCGGTGCCACGGTCTTCGGCGGATTGTATCTGAGTAGCCTCAGCCTCTACTGTGACAGTATAATATATATATAACTTATGATAAAGCAATCAGTAGTAGTTTGAAATTGTAAGGTCACGTAGCCTACGGTACTGAGAAGGATCACTGCAATCAGTAGTAAATTGTAAGGTCACGTAGCCTACGGTACTGAGAAGGATCAATGCTGAGTCTAAATTTACAAACGTCAAATGCGGCATGATGAATTTTTCCAGTGTCCGAGAAAATATATATCATATTAATATCATCACGATGACTGAGTATTAATATTAATATATAATATTAATAATACAGTGACTGAATGATAGTGAATATTGCGGAGTCCGATTTTGCCAACTTCAAACGAGGCCATGAGTGCCTTGGAAAAGATTCGAACATTTACTGCATTAATATTCAGTAATATTGCTGTTGACATTCAAGACAACAACAAAAATTAGTTTTTCATTTTTGTGTCAGATTTTCATTTTTGTGACAGTTTTTCATTTTTGTGACAAAAATTCAAATTTTCAAATTTAACGGTAACATTTCGCGAAAATTTACGATATTTTGCGGACGAATATAGCAGTTAATTTGAAAAATTCAAATTTTCACCCAAAATCAAAATTCCAACCAAAACTGAAATTCCAACCAAAACAGAAAAATCAATTTTTTTTGTTGTCTTGAATGTCAACAGCAATATTAATCTTTTAAAGTGTCATACTCACTGCTTAGGTTATGCTCGCGACGCCGGCGACGTGGCCGGCAGCTGCAGCAGCTGTTGAACTACTTGCTTTTCCTACCGCGTCTTTCTTAAGCTGCTCTTTGCTCTTCTTGCGTCCTGACCATTCTCGTTCTCCTTCTCTTCTTTTCCTTAACACAAGTTACGTCAACTGCCACGACTCTTGAGGGGTCGCCTCTTCTAATAAGCCATGAAGCACATCAGTCTTCTTATTATTTTCTTCTTTTTCCTCCTCCTCCTCCTCCTCCTTCTGGTCCTTGTCCTCCTCCTCCTCCTCCTCCCTCTTCTAACCAGCCTTGAAGCACATCATTCTCCTTTCTCCTCTATCACTAGTACCAGTATATTGGCAGAGAAAATGAGACTACATTTGGACGATTGCAATTTGAATGGTATTAGTTATGTGTGGTATGTACGGCCTTGGAGCTGTCAGTTGAAGAAAAATTTGTCTACGTATATGCCAGCTGGAAATTAATTTGTCCCCAATCAGCCGTATTGGCCGGGCTGGAAAGAAATTTGTCGACAAAGTAGCCGAGGCAGCCGGCTGGAAAGATGAACCGGCTGGGAGGAAAATTTGTCGAGAAATGAACCGAATTTTGCGGGGTGTCGACAAATGGGCCGGCTTGGCTTGCTCAGTCAGTTAGGATCTGCCCAGGCTTCCACTCCTCATCTGGAATAGACCACTTGCAAGCCTATGTTTCATATTAATTTATGTGTGTATGCATGTGTGGATAAACACCCCCCCCCCCCCACAATCTATATCTCTATCTATCTATCTATCTATCTATCTATCTATCTATCTATCTATCTATCTATCTATCTATCTATCTTTCTATCTATCTTTCTATCCATCTTTCTATCTATCTTTCTATCTATCTTTCTATCTTTCTATCTATCTATCTATCTATCTATCTATCTATCTATCTATCTATCTATCTATCTATCTCTCTCTCTCTCTCTATCTATCTATCTATCTATCTATCTATCTATCTATCTGTCTAACATCACGGCTTAGCTGGGCATCGGGTTTATACTTTACCCACAGACTTCCTTGTTTGACGAAATCAGAAGCTCCTTTTTTCTGACATTAGTCGATATCTCATCAGTTGATCTCATCACTTACTCCACGGAGCGAACCAAGGCCACTTGAGGTGTTACTGACCCTCCCTTGGGCTTGGTTTTTTTGAAATGGGTGCCATCTGTCGACAGACAGAGAATTAGGGGATGGTGTGGGTGTGCTGGGCCCGTGGTGGGGTGCCTTATGTGTGCCCTAGCCATACGCCTATAAGTCATATGCCGAAATAGCGACGGGAAGCACAATCCTGTTCCGTCAGGGTGCCCTTTCTCGCTTGTTGAGCCCGGAATAAAACCCACAGTGCTCTGTCGGTTTATACTAGACTGTCGAACAGTCTCGAAACTCCATCTGCTTACTGGGTCCTCTGTAATGGAGGTGGGAGCTCGTTCTGCAAGGGGCGCTTATGGAACGAGCCCTGGCCCCGCCTGGTACTAGGGAGCTTTGGTATCGCCTGTATCAGTCCCTTCCGTGCAAACATCACGGCTTAGCTGGGCATCGGGTTAATACTTTACCCACAGACTTCCTTGGTTGACGAAATCAGAAGCTCCTTTTTCTGACATTAGTCGATATCTCATCTACCTATCTGTCTGTCCGTCCGTCCGTCCG
>WBZZ01006029.1:280000-290000 GCA_019918135.1 Paulinella micropora | reverse complement strand
CATGATACAGATGTTATGTGCATACACGTATATGCGTAGAGACATAACATACACGTATGTGTATGTGTAGGAGCTGGTCAAGGTGCACACTTTTAGCCTGAACGCTCCCCCGAACCCTGCCTTAGCAGACGGCTCACAGGTAGTCTAAGTAATACCATGATGTTTTGCCAAGTGTACGTTATCTAATGTAATTCAACGTAAATGGTATAGTAAAGTATAATGTAGTATAACGTAGCTTTACATACCAGAGCATTTAACATAACATTACAACAAATACTTTTGATAATGATAGGCGAATCAGGCGGAAGAAGAGGAGGCCAAAGACTTGTCCGACCTGGAGATGCACGCTTCACTACACTGGTTTGAGGTGAACAGAAATTCTTTCTCTCTCGTATGTACGTACGTACGTATGTATGTATGTATGTATGTATGTATGTACGTACGCGTAACGTACGTAGGTACGTACGTAACGTGCGTACGTATATATGTAAGGTATGTATGTATTCAGTGTATGTATGTAATGTATGTATGTATGCATGTATCTATGTCTGTGTAACCTGATGTAAAGTATGTAATGTATGTATGCATGTTTATGTATGTACATATGTCTGTGAACGTACACAGGCACCCGCGATTGAGCTACCGCATGAAATCATGGACATCAAACAGCAACTTCCTAGGTATATACATACATACATACATACATACGTACATACATACATACATACATATGTACGTACGTACGTAACATGTAAGGGCAAAGGCAAGTGGCTTGCACTTGCATCTTTCAATGAGTGTGTGTGTGTTTTCCTTGGTTTGCTCTTTTTAATTTTGTTTCCCGCTCATACACACGCATACACTCACATATCAAACAGCAAGCGGACCAAGAGCAAGCAACACTCTACTAAACTCACGCACGTACATTAACACACACACACACGTAAGCGCGCACGCACACACACACAAACACACACACACACACACACACACGCGCGCGCGCGCGAGCCCGCGTTGACATTCATCTCTTGGGTGTGTACAGCACCACTCCAGATTCTATGGCTCAAGTGGAGCGAGAGAAAACTATCCTTCCTCCCCCCTACCTCACGCCAAAGGTCAACACACACACACACACACATTGATTGACTGGTTCTCGGTTGCTTGATTGGTTGCTTGGTTTGTTGGCTTGGTTTGGTTTGGTTTGGTTTGGTTTGGTTTGGTTTGGTTTGGTTGGTTGGTTGGTTGGTTGATTGATTCATTGATTGATTGATGATTTATTGATTGATTGATTGATTGCTTGATTGATTGCTTGCTTGCTTGCTTGTCGGGTGTACAGGACATACCCGATTCGCCCTATGAAGACCCTGCTCTTATCGCTGAGGTCCTTATCTCTATCTATCTATCCATCCATCTAACCATCTATTCATCCATCCATCCCAATCCATCCATCCATCCATCTATCTATCTATCTATCTATCTATCTATCTTTCTAGTCTCGAAACTCCATCTGCTTACTGGGCCCTCTGTAATGGAGGTGGGAGCTCGTTCTGCAAGGGGCGCTTTATGGAACGAGCCCTGGCCCCGCCTGGTACTAGGGAGCTTTGGTATCGCCTGTATCAGTCCCTTCCGTGCAAACATCACGGCTTAGCTGGGCATCGGGTCAATACTTTACCCACAGACTTCCTGGTTGACGAAATCAGAAGCTCCTTTTTTCTGACATTAGTCGATATTTCATCAGTTGATCTTATCACTTACTCTACGGAGTGAACCAAGGCCACTTGAGGTGTCACTGACCCTCTCTTGGGCTTGATTTTTTTTGAAATGGGTGCCATCTGTCGACAGACAGAGAATTAGGGGATGGTGTGGGTGTGCTGGGCCCGTGGTGGGGTGCCTTATGTGTGCCTAGCCATACGCCTATAAGTCACATGCCGAAATAGCGACGGGAAGCACAATCCTGTTCCGTCAGGGTGCCCTTTCTCGCTTGTTGAGCCCGGAATAAAACCCACAGTGCTCTGTCGGTTTATACTAGACTGTCGAACAGTCTCGAAACTCCATCTGCTTACTGGGCCCTCTGTAATGGAGGTGGGAGCTCGTTCTGCAAGGGGCGCTTTATGGAACGAGCCCTGGCCCCGCCTGCTACTAGGGAGCTTTGGTATCGCCTGTATCAGTCCCTTCCGTGCAAACATCACGGCTTAGCCGGGCATCGGGTTAATACTTTACCCACAGACTTCCTGGTTGACGAAATCAGAAGCTCCTTTTTTCTGACATTAGTCGATATTTCATCTATCTTTCTATCTAACCTACCTTACCCTACCTTACCCTACCTTACCCTACCTTACCTTACCATACCTTACCGTACCTTACCCAACCTTACCTTACCTTAAATTACCTTACCTTACCTTACCTTTTACCTTTTACCGTTACCTTACCTTTTTACCTTACCCTGACCCTTACCCTTACCCTTACCCTTACCCTTAGCTAACCTTACCTTACCTTACCTTTCCTTTCCTTACCTTACCTTTTACCTTTTACCTTTTACCTTACCTTTTACCTTACCTTTTACCTTACCCTTATCCTTACCCTTACCTTTACCCCTTACCCCCTTACCTCCCTGCCCCCTAACCCCTACCTAACCCTACTCTACCTTCCCACATAAATACATACATACACATACATATACATACATATACACATATATACATAAATACATATATACATACATACATACATACATGCATACATACATACATACTTACATACTTAGCTAGCTATCCTTGTACACGTATGTATGTGTTGTAGGCGTCTCGAATCACTATCGCTCCTGAAGTGCCTTGGGCAGGCCCTAAAGAGGTAAGAGAGAGAGAGAGTGAGCGGGGGGGGGGGGGGGGGGGGGGGGGGGGGGGGGGGGGGGGCGTGTGTATGTGTGTTTGTGTGTTCCTGGCGTGACATGGGCAGGCCCTGTGGTAAGAAAGATCCTCGGACAGACACATGTTGTATAGAGTACATACATTCATACGTACGTATGTACGTGTAGGACAATCCTCCTGTCGCGACTTCCTCAGCGCCAGCGACCTCGCAGGTGGCCCCTGTCGCCACAACAGCCGCCGCCGCCTCCAACGCCCCGACCGTAATCTCTATCCATCTAGCTACCTATCTAGCTAGCTAGCTAAGCTAGCTACCTATCTGGCAACAAGCTAGTTAGGTATACATACATACATACAGGCATACATATATACATACATACATACATACATACATACAGGCTGTACCGGCGCCTGTTCCCTCCTCTGTGTCCGCTGCTGCCTCTGTGCCGCTGGCAACAGCGCCTCCCCCTGCTGTCAGCCCCGCGCAGGCCTCCGCCAGCACACCCACAGCAGCGCCCAAGCAGGTCAGAGACATAACAGACAGAACATGAGCATTATGATCGTAATTGTTATTATGGTTTTTATGATACATGATTATTACTATCATCAGCAGCGGCATCATCATCATCATCACTTTAACATCATTTTTGTTAGGCTGCGGCGCCGGTGGAAGCTGTTCCTACAGGTCTCTCTCTCTCTCTCTCTCTCTCTCTCTCTCTCTCTCTCTTTGCTGTTGCTTTTTCATTGTTCTTGTTTCTGTTGTTGTTGTTGTGATCATGGTGCTCCCTCCCTCTCTCGCTGCCTCTTCAGACGTCTCCTCCATGCTGGACCTCTTGGTCTCGAACCCCAACATCGACCAGCTCCTCACCACTCTGGCCGCTCCCGCAACTTCCCCCTCGGCTGCGGCAATACCACCCCCGCCTACACCACCGGTCCCTCCTACTTTCAGTTTCTGCTGCTAGCCATAATTTTCATGTTATCTACGGGCAAGCCGGGCGGCCAAACCCGCAAAAAGCGTGAAATTTCGCAAGCCGTGACGACTTGTTTTGCGCGTACGTTTGTGTGAATGAAATCTATACACAAGCATCTTGATGCAGGTTCCTCCTTCGGGTGGCCCCCCTCACCAGCAAGTTCCGGCCGGTCCCAACCACCGGCCCGGCGCCGCCTATCCGCCTCAGATTGCTGCACCCCTTCCTCCCGCAGAAGCCCCACGATATCGAGACAGAGGTATATATGCGATATAATATGTCCACTTGTTATACATGCTGTTTCCTGATTGTTTATGTATTTATGTATTTGCGTATTTATTTATTTATTTATTTGTTTATTTATTTATTTATTTATTTTTTTATTTATTTATTTATTTATTTATTTACTTACTTATTTATTTATTTATTTGTTTGTTTTTTATTAATTTTTTTATAGATTTACTTTCCTACTTACTACTTACTTATTACTTACTTTCTTACTTTACTTTACTTTACTTTACTTTACTTTACTTTAGTTTACTTTACTTACTTACTTACTTACTTATTTCTCTTTCGCTGCAGAACCTGGTTACGCTGGTCGCCCTCAGTCCCCTCCTTCCTACTACCCTCCAGGATATGACAGAGAACGCGACCTCTACGACCGAGAACGGTATACTTGTTCTTGCTGAAGTTGTTGTTGTTGTTGTTGTTGATGATGATGATGATGACGATGTGGACGACGTGGACGATGTGTTGTACAGCGCTGCGTACGGTGGGCGCTCGCCGCCTCCTGGGCGTCGTTCTCCAGCTGGCGAGGACTGGAGGGAAAGGGAACGTCGCGAGGTTGATGATTCAACTAAATCATGATACATACACACCTGGGGGGGGGGGGGGGACGAGAAATTTTCTTGATTTGTTTATCTATTTATTTAATGACTTGATTGTTGATGTTTGTCTATATAGAGAGATCTTGACAGGCGTGGTCCCCCTGGCTACTACCGCGATGAGAGGAGGTGGCGCGAGGGCGAGCGTCGCCTGTCCCCGCCTCCCATGCGACGCCCCGACTCTCCTCCTCCCTCCTACTACGACAGAGAACGTCTACCACTGAGGTTTTTCTCTCTCTCTCTCTCTCTCTCTTTCTTTCTCTCTCTTTCTTTCTTTCTTTCTTTCTCTCTCTCTCTCTCTCTCTCTCTCTCCTTACTTACTCATTTACTTACTTACTTGCTTACTTACTTACTTACTTACTGAACTTACTTTCTTTCTACCTGTCCTTCAGCCCGCAACGGCGCCTCAGTCGCGAAGAGCTCTACGAACGCGAGCGCGGGCCTCGTCGTTATTCTCTCTCCCCGCCGCCTTACCGCCGGCGCATTTCCGACCGTGACCTGCGCGAGCGCGATTTGCGAGAGCGCGAACTGCGTGGTCTACCCCCGCGCGAGAGGGACCCATACCGACGCTCCCCACCACGCGAGTATGACAGGGAGTATGATCGTGAGTTTGAGGCGCGGCGCAGGGCTCCGTCGCCCCCGCGAGCGCCTGCGGGTCCTCCCCGTCGGCCGAGACTGGGCGGTCCACGGGCCGAGGCCGGCCCTCCTCTCGGGACAATGGCTGGGGGCCCGCAACGCAAACCTCCGCAGCCCAAATATGTGGCGGAGCCTGAGCAGCCCACGTCGGAGGAGATCACGCGCAAGGAGGAGGTGCGGTGGAGAGCCTACAAGACCAAGCCTTGCGTCTACCACACCACCACGGGCTGTCGCTTTGGTGCCACCTGCAATTTCTGGCATGACGGGGAACAGGGTTCAGGTGGAGTGGACCTTCAGAACTTGCCCCCTCAAGGTGGCCCGCCCCCGCAAGCCCCGCAGCCACCGCCAAACATGCAGCAGCCCCCTCCGAATGGAATGGGCCCTGCTGGTGGCAACGTGTACCCGTATTGAAGGAACACATAAATAAGATATCAAAAGCTTTCGACGTCCTTGCGCCTTTCCTGCGGGCACTTATTGATTTAATATTGCTGTTGACATTCAAGACAACAACAAAAATTAGTTTTTCATTTTTGTGTCAGATTTTCATTTTTGTGACAGTTTTTCATTTTTGTGACAAAAATTCAAATTTTCAAATTTAACGGTAACATTTCGCGAAAATTTACGATATTTTGCGGACGAATATAGCCGTTAATTTGAAAAATTTAAATTTTCACCCAAAATCAAAATTCCAACCAAAACTGAAATTCCAACCAAAACAGAAAAATCAATTTTTTTTGTTGTCTTGAATGTCAACAGCAATAATCCAGTAATAATGTTTTGGCTAAGTCCTCCACTTCCCGGTCATTTTTTAATACAAACATTAAGCTGCCTATCAATAATATTACAGTATATATTATACTACAGAAATGATGCACCTCATGTAATTGAATCATGAGGCGATGCCGATTAGAATCTGTGTCATTTGGTGGCAAAGCTGCCAAACTCATGCTTATTAATATGGCTCGAACTATTCAAAACAAAATTTTTGTGTAAGTTGATCAAATTAATATTAAATTATTTCAGCAAATATTAATATTAATAAAATTAAATTGTTGAGTTCAATAAATTAAAATTCATTTATGTCAGGGCTTTAGAAACAGCCACGGTTACTATTATTAATAAAAGTAATAACATTTCAAGTACAATTATATAGTCTTAAATCTTTTTTATGTGTTCTTGATCGGTCGATGCGATTTGTAAGGATGACACTTCACTTTCACCTGACGGTTGCATGCAGATATCGAGTGAGATGATGTGCGACGCCAACACGTCTTTCTCACAAGCTTTGAATTCTTTATCCTCTGTGCTTGGATCGTTTATGGATTGCTTTTCTTCTCGAGCATGCAACCAAGCCGGTATATACTTCCCCGTATACTGGTTTGAACCTGATGGCTGGCCCCAAACGTTAACAAGGACTACTAAGACAACATTTGGAT
Source organism: Paulinella micropora (assembly GCA_019918135.1). Lineage (NCBI taxonomy): Eukaryota > Cercozoa > Imbricatea > Euglyphida > Paulinellidae > Paulinella > Paulinella micropora. Next base: position 283,215 of record WBZZ01006029.1, on the reverse strand, counting down.
CATCGTCATCAACGTCCACCTTAGTTACCTTCCCCAAGCTGAATTTTTTCACATTTCTCTTCCTCTATTTACTTCTCTCTCTCTTCTTTCTGTAACAGTCGTAATCTACCCACTCAAACACGATGAACGTATCTACACCAGGAAGATCCTCACATGCACCAAGCTCACCTTCGACCACGTTCCGAGGCTGCTCGTCGACCACGTTCCGAGGCTGCTCGTCGACCACGTTCCGAAGCTGCTAGTCGATTACAGTGTGTTCTTGTAGCTGCTGCTGACTCGCATCCAGAGCGTGCACAGTTGCATTTTGGTCATGAGTAGCAGCCACACATTGATCTCGGTTATGACTATTATTTCCAACACCTTTCTCTTCTTTCTTATTATCTTTCATCTGCTGCGCATGCTGCACAGGACTGTGCGGGTGCTAGCCATCACGACTGTCACCAACAGCTCCTTCGAGTTGCACTTCTTCTTTCTCCTCCTCCTCCTCATCCTCCTCCTCATCCTCCTCATCATCCTGGTCCTCCTCCTCTTCGCTTGAAGACACTCGGCGGGGGCGCCGCCGCGCTGCCTGCCGCGCTGCCCGCCTCGCTGCACGCCACGACCTGCCCGCCGCTGCCCGCCGCGACCACGTCCAGGCCCGGGTGGTTGACCTGTTACAGAAGAGTAATATATAACACACACTCTGAATGCTATACAATGACACAAAAATGACACATGCGACATATATTAGAGAGCGCCTCAGGTGACATATTACCTGCATGCTGCTGCCCGCCGCGACCACGTCGAGGTTGTCCATCTGTCCAAATTAGAAAAGCATGTATCACATAAACACTAATACTAAACGCACTTGAAGGGAGAAATAAATCAAGGTAAAGTGTCTAACTACATGCAACATAGATATTAAAGCGCTGCATTCATTGTCACCTGCACGCTGCTGTTCTCCACGACCACGTCGAGGCCTAGGTACCACTGGCACAGCTTTCATAACAAAGCACCACACATCAAACAAGAAAATTCAATGAAATTCAAATCAATCCAAATAAATCAAAGAAACAACCAAGTTCAACTCGTAGAAAGGAACAGAACATAATATGATCTATTACGATTAATATCATAATATTATGCTTGCCCAAAGCAAATGGGATAGAGCAACTTAAATTATTAAGTACCTGCGCCTGCATAGTCATCTTGCGGCAGCTGTCGATCCTGACTGCAGCTGGAAATCTTGCAATCGTAAACTGCAAGATTGATGGGCCGCCCCGCTCTGTTGCTGCAGGATTGACTATTATTTCCTGCCATGCCTGGGCTCATATCCCACACCATCGCTGGATTTTGCTCATCAGGATGTTTTGCAATTAGCAAACTGACGCATCCTCATAATGCTTACAGGATGTGAAATCTGACCGTTCTCTCCTTGCACGCTGAAATCGAAATATCCCATTTTCATCACACCAAGCCTCTCATTCCAGAACTTGATCGTGTCACATCTTGGGCGGAGCCTGGATGTATATTGGGACGGCATGAACTCCCGAAACAGAACGGTCGTTCGCTTGAGTAGCCGTCGCGGGGTGACTATGTTTGGGTTGCTAGTTTGTTGCAATGCTTCAAAAAAAGGGCGGGGACAAATCAAGAATGATACACATTTCAGCCTGTTAAAGAAGGTATTGAGAAGTGCAAGCGCGCTATCGGTGAGGCCGTAAGCATGGCGAGGACAGTATGGAATAACCTCGTCAGTCTGAAATCTCTCAAGAATGTGCTATAATACCAACGTGCTATAATACCAACAAAGTGGTAGCCCACTGAAGCAATTTCCAGTGTCACCTCGAAAAATAAGATGCGTAACGAGTGGGCATAGCTGCTGCAGCAGGCTTGTTACTGCGCCACTATCATGCACTGCTTTGGCAGGATCTATAATCTCGCGCAAACACATTCGTATTATGTTAGAGTTCTTGTTGGTCTCACTAGCAGGGCGATCAGGCTTTGTGTAGATTATCCAGACATACTGGTGAAGTAGTACTTGCTCATCGATGCTAGGGCGAGTAGTTAGTTTCGCACCAAAGATAGATACTAGCTTGCAGTCACTGTCATAAATCCCGCCAAACTCTAGCGTCACCATCGCTTCGTGTGGTGCAAGGTGCTGCTCTCGCCTCTTTGATTCCGGTCGCTGCGAATCATTCCATTGAAAATGCTGCTCACGTGAACGAAGCTTCACATTCAACGCGTTCAAGAACTTCAAAGCGTTCTGGCGGTTGTTATGATAGATAGATAGATACCTAGATAGATAGATAGATAGATAGATAGATAGATAGATAGATAGATAGATAGATAGATAGATAGATAGATAGATAGATAGATAGATAGATAGATAGATAGATAGATAGATAGATAAATAAATAGATAGATAGATATATGTATATATACATGCATATATAGATACATACATACATACATACGTACATACTTACGTACAGACATGTACATATAGATAGATAGATAGACAAATAAATAGATAAATAGATAGATAGATAGATAGATAGATAGATAGATAGATAGATAGATAGATAGATACATACATACTTACGTACAGACATGTACATATAGATAGATAGATGACAGATAAATAGATAGATAGATATAAAGATAGATAGATAGATAGATAGATAGATAGATAGATAGATATAGATAGATAGATAGATAAATAGATAGATATATAGATAGATAGATAGATAGATAGATAGATAGATAGATAGGTAGGTAGGTAGGTAGGTAGGTAGATAAATAGATAAATAGATAGATAGATAGATAGATAGATAGATAGATAGATAGATAGATAGATAGATAGATGAGATATCGACTAATGTCAGAAAAAAAGAGCTTCTGATTTCGTCAACCAAGGAAGTCTGCGGGTAAATTATTAACCCGATGCCCGGCTAAGCCGTGATGTTTGCGGAAGGGACTGATACAGGCGATACCAAAGCTCCCTAGTGCCAGGCGGGGCCAGGGCTCGTTCCATAAGCGCCCTTTGCAGAACGAGCTCCCACCTCCATTACAGACGACCCAGTAAGCAGATGGAGTTTTGAGATTGTTCGACAGTCTAGTATAAACCGACAGAGCACTGTGGGTTTTATTCCGGGCTCAACAAGCGAGAAAGGGCACCCTGAGGGAACAGGATTGTGCTTCCCGTCGCTATTTCTGCATGTGACTTATAGGCGTAT
>WBZZ01006029.1:265000-272500 GCA_019918135.1 Paulinella micropora | reverse complement strand
GAAGAGAGAGAGAGAAGAGAGAGAGAGAGAGAGAGGGAAGGGGGGGGGGGGGAGGAGAGAGAGAGAGAGAGAGAGAGAGAGAGAGAGAGAGAGAGAGCGGTTTTCGTTGACAAGGTGAGAGGTGGTGGCTGCCAGAGTGCGCCCAAAAGAAAAGGCGCCAACAGGTGTCTGGTCGACGCGATGCCGACTTCCCACTCCACAGGAGCTGGCATAACAAAAAGCAGCAACAAAAAAAACAACCAATGCATCTGTGACACATATCTGCTGTAGATTTCAGTACCTCTGACTGAAATACTTGGAATATTTGAGTCCGCAGACATGAGAGGCAGGTTGGAGGTTCTTGGAGATAAATGGGAGACACTTTTTTGACGACCTCCATCTCGTCAACGAATCGTTTTTTTGGCGCGCCCTCCACCCACACGCAAAAGTCGGTCTTTTTCAAAAAGTCGGTCCGTTAATTTTTAGCTCAGACGGTGATGACTTTGAGGTTATCGTTTGTAGGAACGCGATGTCGGATTGAGGAGCGGTTGACACCATTCGAAAGCGGATGAGACGTAGATTTATATTACATAATTTTCATGTTGAAAAGTCAAGATGATGAGAAGAAAATAATTTTTAAAATTTAACATCTTAATTTCATAAATACAAAATTACTTTGAAAAACTAAGAACTCGAAGCGAAATCAAGAATTTGACAGCAGATTTCGATTAATTTTAGTAAAAAAAACTCAAGCTTTTTCTATTGTATTATTTTCAGAAGAATCTGATGTGCGTAACCTACTTAAACTTTTTTCAAAAATGAATTGATTTTCTAGTAAGAAACCAACTAATATTATAAATTAATTTTCAAGTTTAACAAACTGCCGTCCAGACCAAGCTCGAAATTGAAATTAAGTGTATTCTTCAATAATAACTTGAAAAATCTTTCTGAATAGGTTTTACTGATTATTAAAGAATGATACTTGCTCAGTGACACTAGTATTAATAGATAGCAAATTTGACTATAATATTATATTACTATAGCAATTAGCTAAAGCTCGATATGTATACTGTCTAGCATTATAATTTCCTCGATAGAATCAAGGAAACAATGAAAAATATATACATGACGTATACATGATTTGTAGTATTGTTAATACAAAAAATTCAAGCATGAGGTTACGACTGGCCATAGCTAGGATAGGAAAAAACAATAGGAATTTTGAATTGAAATCGAGCCTGTCTTGGACCTTTACTACATGCTGAGTTGCTAGAATGTATGATAATAGTTATGTATTTCTATTTACATGCTTTGAGTCCTGAGTTATGAATAGAATATGAGAAAAAGAATCGATAGTTATTTCTTAGCCTTGCCCTTAGCCTTGACGTTACAAAATCGTTCGTGTTTTTTTTCGAGAGATCCACATGGCATACAGCCATAACAGGAACGACGACAACAACAATGAAGACAACAGAAACAATAACATCAACAACCGGGGCACTGCCACACCATGAGTCCAAGGCTTGAAGCAACGAACAGATATGATAATCAAGTAACAATAACAACAGCAACACGAAGTCTCAGCTAAAATTATTAACAAACATATTGACAGTGATAGCCACAACAGAGAGACTGATACTATTAGCGTACGGAAACAAAACCAAACCGAACCACAAGGACAACAGTACAATTAGCAAGAAACAAAAACGTCAATCGCAACAACACCAACAACACCACCAGCAACACCAACAGCGACAACAACAAAAAGTTACAACATAAACGACAAAGGTACAACATCAACAACAACAGCAACAAGTTCGAACGACGACAGCAATAACAACGACAAGAACAACAGCGACAAATGATCAACCATCACCGCAAACAAGGACATGGTCAAACGACGAGATCAACCATGTTGTTAAGAACCTTGACAACAAACAATAATACCAATAACAACTGTTAACAACAACAGCATTAATAATAACAACAACAACATGAACAACAACAACATGAAACAACAACAACTGAAACCAAGCGATGAAACGTCACCAACGAGTACACTGCCAAACGACAAAATGAACTAACAAAAATAAACGCATCTACAACAACAACCACACAACAAACATCATCAACAACAACAACAGCAGCAGCAGCAACAACAACAACAAGATTGCAACAACACCAAGAACGGCAACGACAACAACTTGAACAACAACGACAACAACAACGACAACAACAACAACGACGACAACGACAACGACAACGACATCATGACAACGACGACAACAACAACGACAACAACAACGACGACAACAATAGCAACGACGACAACATTGTTACAGCACCAAGAACGGGAACGACAACAACAACAACAACAACAACAACAACAACAACATCAGCAACAACAATAAGGATGACGACGATGATAACGACGACGACGACGACGACGACAAGCAACAACAACAACGACAAGAACATTATTACAGCACCAACAACGGCAACAACAACAAAACAACAACAACAACAACAACAACGATGACGACGACTATGACGACGACGACGACATCAACAACAACAACAACAACAACAACAACAACAACAACGATGACAACAACAACGAAACAACGAAAAAAACGAAAACAACGAAAACAACAAAAACAACAAAAACAATAAAAAGGACAGCAACTACAGCACCAAACAATGATAATTTCAAACAACAACAACAACAACAACAACAACAACCAACAACAACAACAACAACAAAAACTAAGAACACTAACACGTTTGCTTGACATGAAGATGCAGCTTCAGAGCTCCTAGAAAAGATATTTTCGTTATGTTGCAGTCACAAAGCCACAGCTACCATCATGGCAGATTCAAAGGTTCAAAGGTGTGCCTTGAAGCCGCTAAGCATCGATCGCGCGCAGCTGCTATATCAGAACAACGCCCATCCCTTAGCAAATAAATCCACACCAACTGCTGCTCGCTGGTGAATGCTTACAAGCACGCAGCACGCCGAAACCACTTTCACAACTTTCAGGCTTACTGTACCTAAAAATGCACGAAAAACCTGTGACGTGAAAAAAACAAAACTGATGAACTTACTCCTACGGGTCCTACGAATGTCCCCAGCTACTTACTTTTGCAATCCAACACCTACAGCGAATACAAGCTCAATCAGATCACCTTCACCCCTCTGAAACCCAGGACCGACTTTTCAAAAAAGACCGACTTTTGCGTGGGGGTGGTGGCCTGCTCTTCAAAAAAAATTTCCTGTCGGTCAAAAAAAACTGTCTCCCGTTTTGTCTCCGTCGAAAACCGCTAACTTATCTCCCACAGACACAAACTGTCTCCATGTTTCCAAACTTGTCGCAGTTATGTTTGCCTAATCTGCTCTTGCAAACAAACTCACACGTGGATGTAACTATGTGTTCCTGTCTTCACAACTCACCATTTTTTTCTTACTTTTTCATTTCTCTTGCCTTTTTCTTTGTTGTGAAGGAACACATGGTCAGGCAACTGAAGACAGTCAACGCCATGCGCAACAGCTCCGAGGTCCTTTTCTTTTCAGGCTTATTATTTTTTGTGTGCTTATTTCTCTCTCTCCCTCTCTGATCATGAGTCTGTATCTCTCTCTCTCTCTCTCTCTCTCTCTCTCTCTCTCTCTCTCTCTCTCTCTCTCTCTCTCTCTCTCTCTCTCTCTCTCTCTGAGTCTGTATCTCTCTCTCTCACCCACTCTCTCTCTCTCTCTCTCTCTCTCTCTCTCTCTCTCTCTCTCTCTCTCTCTCTCTCTCTTTCTCTCTTCTTCTTCTTCGCTTTTATTGAGAGAACAATTTTTACAATCGGGCTCAGTGAAAAGTATAGCTAGTAAGTTATACCTTTATCTAAGGTGGAAACCTAGTTATTCAGTTGATCGTATTAAAGGAAAATATTAAATTTGTATTTAGCGGCTCGGTATTATATATATCTAGTATTAATATTATTAATATTAATATTTATATTTAGATATATTCAGTAGTGATAATATTATAATATGATATGAATATACATGTTATTGTAAAAGTGTAGTAGTTTATGTCTGGCGGCCCCCCCTCTCTTTTCTTTTTCGTGAGAAAAAGTGAAAGAGAGAGGAGGAAGTTGGGGCTGTGTGTGGTTGACCATATACGTTGGCTGATCCGGAGAGTTCTCCTTCAAGTAGCAGACAGGGGAGCAAACTTGTTGTTCCATCGTTTTTTTTTTTTTTTTTTTTTTTTTTTTTTTTTTTTGCGAGTGTTTATATTTATAGATATTATGATGTTTGTTGATGTTTGAGTAGGTATGTCATCAGTGCTGTTTTGAATAGTTTTATTTTTGTTTCATCTGTTATATTTTTTGGGATTGATTTCCATTGATCAGCGAAGATCTTGGTGAGATATGGGTCTTTGTGATTGACAAAGAGGCTGCTTTTAGTTGAGTATCGCGTTTTGTATGAATGTATGGTATTGATTGGGGTAAAGGTGTTATTGTGGAGTGGTCTGTTGAGCTGTTTTTTAGGGTAAATGAATGGGTGATTTTCTATGCATACACGGAGTGTATATAGGTGGGTGATGTCAAGTAGTTTCAGTTGGTTTAGTATTGGTTTGGTGTGCGCGCGGTAATGTGTTTGCAATTATTCTGATTATTTTTTTATGTATTTTTATGAGTGGTTGTATGTATTTCTTTTTGTTGTCATGCGTCCCCCAGATGGAGATGTTTTGTATGAGGTGTGGGTATATGTGTGTGTAGTATAATTGTTTCATTGTTTTTATGTTTAGATATCTTTTAGCATAAAGCAATGAGTTGATTGTGGGTTGGAGTTTACGGATTATGTTATTGATGTGTTGATCATATTTAAGGTTGTGTTGTAGTGTTGTTCCCAGGAGTTTGCATGTTTGCATTGCTCGAGGGTGTGGTTGTTTATTGTTATTGTGATATCTTGTTTTGTTTTATGAAAGATTGTGTATGTTGTTTTTGTTGGGTTCGGTACTAGGTTATTAAAGTGGAAGTAATTTATTAATTTTGTTATTTCTATTTGTGTTTTTTGTTGTAGGTCTGTGGGAGTTTTGGATGTTATTATGAGTGTTGTGTCGTCCGCATATGTATATACTGTTCCTTGTTGTATGATATTGATTATGTCATTGATATAGAGTAGGAAAAAGGTAGTTGATAATGTGCTTCCTTGTGGTATGCAGTGTGTGATGGTGCGTTTGTAAGATTTACCATATTTTGTGTGGACCTCTTGGGTGCGGTTCGAGAAGTAGGATGCAAAGAATTGGACTGTTTCTTCGTTGAAATTAAAATTTCGCCGAAGTTTGTCCAGTAGCTTTGAATGCTCTACTGTGTCGTACGCTTTAGAGAGGTCCACATACAATGCTAGCACTAATTCTTCTTTGTCTTTATGTTTTTGTATTTGGTTTATTATTGTTTGGATTATCATGGTTGTGTTTGAGTTAGGTCGGAATGCGTATTGTGTGTGTGATATTATGTTATGTTTTGTTAGGTGGTCCATTATTTGTTTATTTATTATCGTGTCAAACACTTTAGCTATTATGGGTAGTAGTGATATCGGTCTGTAGTTGGCTGGCATGCTTGTGTCACTTGCTTTGTATAGTTCAATTACTTTTGTTGTTTTGAGTGCATCTGGGTATTTATTTTCGTTTATGGCTTTGTTGAAAAGGTTGGTGAGTATAGGTGTGAGGGAGGCATGCATGTCTTTTATAAGTGTTGGTTTTATTTTATATATGTCCTCTGCTTTATCTCTGTTTATGTTTTTAAGTGTTTTGTTTACAATGTCTTCTGTTGTGTTATGTAGTTTGAAGCTTGGGTATGTTTGTTTGTTTTCTTCCGCTTTCTCTTCTTGTTGTTTATGTTCGATTGTTGGTATGCTGTTGCTTGTTTTTTTGCCTATTGTTATGTAATGATCGTTGAGTGCGTTTGCTATTTCTATTGGGTCTGTGTATGTTTTGTTGTTGTATTGTATTGTGGTTGGTGACACTCTCGGTGGTTTGTTGTTAGGTACTAACTCTCTGAGTTTTCTGTGTTGTTTCTTTGGGTTTTTATTTTCTTCTAGCGTCTTCATTATTTCGTCTTTTTTGGCTTTGTGTATTATTTTGTCGACTTTGTACTTCTGTAGTCTGTATGTTTGTTTGTTTTCTGCTGTCGAGTTATCTCTCCATTTTTTATATAGTAGGTTTGCACCAGCTCTTTCTTCTATTACTTTGTTTAGGCTTTCGTTCGAAGTGTTCTATAACTTTTGTTATTGTTGTTGTATGTATCTAAATTTTTGGTTTGTGTCGCTGTTTTCTGTGTTGTCTTGTGTGATGTATTCTAACTGTGTTTTGAGGTTTGCTAGGATTGTGTCTTTGTTTTTCTTATATATGCTTTGGTGAGTGTGGGTGTGTTGTTTGTGTCTGGTTTTTTTTGTGCGGGTGTGTATTATTGCGTATATAGGATGATGGTCTGATACGCATGGGCTTATGATGTTTGATTCTATGTTAGCATTAATGTTGGTGATTATCATGTCTATGAGTGTGTGGGATGTTGTGTGGACCATGTCGTGTCTCGTTGCTTTTGTTATTGTAGTGTAGAGGTTGTTGTGTATCATTAGGTTTTGAAAATCTGTGTGTGGTTTATGTATGTTGTCAAGTAGGTTGTAGTTAATGTCGCTTACCAGTGTTATTGTGCTTGTGGGTGTTTTGTGTAGTATGCTGTTTATGTTATTTTGTAATGCGTGTGTGAATTGTTTGTTTATGAGTGGGCGTCTGTACATACCTATTATTGTGTGTATTGGTTTATTTTTAAGTTTATTATTATATATTCTTAGAGTTAGTGGTGTTTTGCAAGAGTCCGATATGGTTTGTTTGTCGTCTATTGTGATGTGCATGTTACTTTTATAATATATTGAGCTGTCGATGTGATGTTTAGCTATGTATGTAGGGATAGTGAATGCGTTGTTACTGATTGATTGGTTGATGTAGTTATCTGTGAGTATGATGATGTCTGGTTGGAATGGTAGGAGTTGTAGGTGTGTGATTAGGTTTTGATAATGTGCTTTGAGTGAGTGGATGTTGGTGTGATATATTGTGAGTGTATTGTTGTGTGCGTTATTGTTGTTTTTATTGTTATTATTATTGTTATTATTGTTATTATTGTTGTTGTTTTTTATGTTCTTATTATATGTTTTATTTTTGTTATTTTTAGAGGTGAGAGACAGGTATGGTTTGAAGGATTGTGGGAGGAGGTTAGGGTGGACGAGATGATTTGGGGGTTTATTTTGAGAGCTCATTTAGGTGTTTGTGGGGATTTTGCTGTGCTGTGTGTTTGGTTTGCGGAGCATGTAGAGGTCTTTGATTATGCTTATGTCTTCTTCTGTTTTGATTATCAACCTGTGCTCCCTTGTCTGGTCCTTGAAGAAAACTTCCCCGTCTCTTGTCCACACGTAGATGATTGTGCCAGTAGCCTCAACTAGTTCCTTCTTGAGCTTGATCGCATGTTTCAGAAGCA
>WBZZ01006029.1:240000-252500 GCA_019918135.1 Paulinella micropora | reverse complement strand
ACAGCCTTTGGCTGCTGCTGTCAAGTCAAATACTTCCAGTCCTCCTCCTCTTGTCAAACGGGAGTCCCCTCGGCCTGCAGCTGTCCAAAACAAAAAAAGAGACTTCATTGATGTTAGATCCGATTCTGAGGAAGAGGATCGCCTCTCTCGTCACAAGAAGGCAAACTGGAGCCACAAGTGAAGGAGGAACAATGGACCTGTACTACCTGCACCTGCAACGAAAATCCCTCCACTTTCCTGGCGTGCCAACTCTGCGCGCAAGTACGGAGCAGCGATGCGGACGTCGACTCCACTTTCCAAGCAGACGATATGTTTGATGAGCCCAGGTCACCGCTTGTTAACTACTTCACTGATAGCGATGATGAAGAAGAGGTAGTAAAAGAAGAAGAAAAAGAAAAAGGGAAAGAAGAAGCAGAAGAAGCAGAAAAAGAGGAAATAGAAGAAGAAGAAGAAGAAGAAGAAGAAGAAGAAGAGGAGCAGAAGGAGCAGAAGGAGGAAGAAAAAGGAAAACAAGCACAGGAAGTTTACTGGAAACCAATTGGAGGAACCGGTGAGTTACTGGAAGCGGAAAAAACTAAATTTTCGGAGCATATTACTTTGCTGGATGCGGCAAAATACCCGGGTGGCGCCAAGCAATTGAACAAAACGCTTCAACTCCAAGGATTTGCCCGGATTAGGAGAGATTGCTGCGTTCTTTATGAAGAACTATGGGTCCACTTGGGCTTCGGTTCCAGCGGGGCTGGGGAAAGTGATAGGTATCAAGCCAACCATTTTGCAACGCAAAGTCAAAGCGTAGCTGCCGGGGAAAGATTTTTCGGTAAAGGAGATGATCTGAAGCAGCGCGCAGGTGGGCCAAAAGAAAGTTTGCGCCCTCCTGGGTCCTCAAGAAGGGCCTCCAAGAAAGCGAAAAACAACCGTACGAAAATATTGAAGATGAAAACCGTGATGAGAGATATGAAGCATGTCGTGGAAGTGGACGCAGAAGATTGCGTGCTGGATAGGTTTTACTTACTAGAGAACGGCAGGATCTTATTGTCGGACCAAGAGCAGCTGTTGAAAGAACTTCACAAGTGAGAAGTTTGTATCTCTCATCATGGTTTTCAGCTTCAATCTTTTCGTAAAGAGAGATTAAACGAGACTCACTCAAGTGACTGACTCATGATCTCAATCTTATTAATAATATTATATATTATAATAGCTCAGTATTGGCTCGGAAGCTGTACAAATATTTTTCCTATATTAATATTATATTCAAAGTGTGAATCATGATTCTAGTAATATATAATTATATTATTAATATTACTCCGCCGGGGAGGATTAATTTTTATTAATATTAATCATCACATCATTATCCGGCGGTGGCGACCGGAATTCTTTGTCCGGCGGTGGTGACAGGAATCAGTTCTAAATCAAAACAGAAATTTCCAACCAAAACTGAGATTTTCACCAAAAACCAAATTTCCAGCAAAACTGCCGTTGAAATTTTATCGCAAAACAAAAATTTCAACCAAAAAATAAAAACTAATTTTTTTTGCTCACTAAGTTGAATGTCAACCGTTGAACAGCAATATAAAAATAAAGAATAGATGATATGTATGATTTAGTATGAAAAACCAAGCAAGAACTAGTCAGGAGAGTGGGGGAGATAAACGGGACTCATGATAGACTCTCAAATCTGTGACCGACCGTTGAACGGGTAGAAAATTCAAAAATTCACTTGAAAAAATTCAACAAAATTTATTATGTTTCAACACATCATAATCAGAGTCTTTGATTTTTTCAATAAAAAAAGTGTTTGAAGTTTTTTATATTCAGAGCACTGCATATGTTCACATAAAAAATCCAAACTTGTGTCGAAACTTTTGTTTATCCTGAGTCACGGTTCCGAGCCGGGCCGGCTACTAATCATAGGCTGAAAGTTAGATGATAAAAAAGTCACGAGTCTATCATGAGTCTTATATTAATAAAAAAGTTAAGTTGAAATCAGTTTTTTCACTAGTATAGTGCCGGGCATATTAATAACTTTCAAGTCAAGTTTTTAATATCTCAAACTTTTTTACCGTGGCAGAATCAGTAGTAAAATATCAACTATTATTAATATCATTATAATAATAAGTGTGACTCGTGACTTACCGTGGGCTACATACCTTTAACTTTTTTAATACGTTGAACCGTAGGCTTTTTTTATATTAATAGGTGACAGTGACTAGGCTTCAAGTTCAACTTTTGAAGCCACTTATACGCGGAGGCTTAACCTTTTTAAAACACTAGTTGAACTTTTTTCAACCAAACTATACTTTATTATTAATACGAGGCGTATTATTATTATTATTATTATTATTATTATTATTATTATTATTATTATTATTATTATTATTATTATTATTATTACTATTACTATTACTATTACTACTATTATTATTATTATTATTATTATTATTATTACTAAGTTATTATTATTATTATTATTATTATTATTATTATTATTATTATTATTATTATTATTATGGAGGCACATGTCCAGGATCTGGATCTGATGCTATAGTCTGAGGAAGCCTATTATTATTATTATTATTATTATTATTATCATTCAACTATTATTATTATTATTATTATTATTATTATTATTATTATTATTATTATTATTATTATTACTATTATTAGTGGCACCGCGATAGCCCAGTGGTTAAGGTCTACCATCTGGGACCTGTCGCCAGTTCGATTCCCGTCGGTGCCAGTATTTTCAAAGGATATTTTCTTTGAAAATATTGGTCTGTCTGGAAGGCTTGGAGCTGCCTTGCGGGGGTGTCAGTAGAGCCTATCGTCAAATCTTCGTACTCCCCTCGCGGGTGAGACGATGGAGGCACATGTGCAAAAATGCATTCGCCATTGACAGAGAAGCACTATTACTATTATTATTATTATTATTATTATTATTATTATTATTATTATTATTATTATTATTATTATTATTAGGGAGTACATAGGCCATTGGTCCTTTTCAATGGGCTGATTGGTATAAAGGTCCTAGAGTAATGTTCTATGCCGTCACTTCCTTTATTCCACCGATTGGTGTGGAGACTTTCCTTATGGAATGGAGGACTGGATGCACATGGCCTTTTGGCTCAGCAATTGGCAGGAGATACATCATCATTATTATTATTATTATTATTATTATTATTATTATTCTGGAGGGGTGCACAAGATGGCACTCCATGGGAAGAGGAGGTGGTTGGGCCTCTCCCCACGAAGGTGACCGCTTGGGGAGGGCGGTCACCGGGATATGCGCAACTCTCAACTGGGCATTTACTCGGTAGGGGTTCGGCCAGGCAGGTTGTGGGGTTGTCTGTTGGATTGTTGGTTGGCTCGTTTTTCTTGGCTGTTGGTTTGGGTCTGGTTTCCTGGTTAGCCCATTTTCGCCGAATTTCCTGCCGAGTAAATGCCTGGGGGCTTCCAGTTCCGGTTTGGTGATCTTATTGAGGTGAGCATTCGGAGGAAACAGTACCGAGATGGGTTGAAGATAGGATTCACATTGAGCCGAGATGGGGCTGAGTTGACCTGTTCCAACTCGGCTCCATTTCGGCTTCATGTTAATCCTATCTTCATCCTATCTGGGTTTTGTCTCCTCCCTATCTTCGCTTCTTCGGGGTTGCCTAACTGGAACACATGATGAGCGCACGTTGGAGAGGGGCTTCAGTCGGTCCCAATGCCTTGCCAGTGCCTTGCTGCGTTGCCGTGCCTTGCCCCATGCATTCACACCCTCCACCGTTGCATTTCTAACTGAGCAGCTTCGGCTGGGATTACTATACTTGTCTGTAAGACCCTATAGGTACCGCTAGGTTCGCGCCTTCTATACCCACGTGGGGGAAGGAGTTTCAGCGGCACGCCGTCCGATCTGGCTCCACTCGGGGACACCCGTACCTCATGATGTGTATTGTTAGGAGCAGCTGAAAGTCCATAAGGCATGAGAGTAGAGGCGTTGGCGATGCGATGGAGAGTGTGTGTAGTGCGTGAGGCAGGTTCTGGCGACGCTGGGGGTGCTGGCGGGCGCCGAAGGGCACGAAGCGACGCGGCAGCGTCCAGTGACACCGGCGGAAATGCGTGTAGTGTGTGTTGCAGATACCGCCGATGCTATTTGCATGGACGGGCGCTTTCCTCGGCGTAAAGAGGCGCGGCGGTGATGGCCAGCGACATTGGCCGTCTACTACTCTCAATGGATTACAAATACGCGAAGCACGGAGCTACCACTGTGGCCCTTATGGGACAAGGTAGAATCGCCGAAGACCTGGACAATCCCCGTGGGAATGCCTCTTCGACGGGCTCTGGCCCGATGTCCCAGGATGGGAGGATGAGGGCTCGCGTATATGACGGAATTCCTGAACCACGTGGAGAGGCTATCTTAGCTGCGCCTCATCCTTCCTCCCCAAACCTGGCACACGGGTCGGCGCTTCAACGTAAGGCGAGCGGCGCTATATGGCAGATGGCACCGCCGCCTCGACGGTACCGGCGGGTAGATCGGTACGACAAGGACGGGCGTAATCTGATTGTCTGGGGGCTCTCAGAACGCGCCAATCTACGGGAGATCGCCTCCAAAATGAGCGGTCTTGGTCTGGTGGTCCCGGTAATGGAGTGGCAAGGCCAGCGAATGTCTCGTCACCTGGAGCTGGTCTACGAGGACGATGACAGCAGGCAGACAGCGTTGCAGCAACTCAAACATCTCAAATTCTTCGGCAGAGGGGTCAATGTGGCCCTTGGGCGCAGGTTCAGGGACAGGGAACGTGTCCGAAGGCTTATTCGCATCCATCTGCGTGGGGAAGCGGCGGTCCGGAAGGAGGAAGCTGCGACGGGATATCGCGTCTTGCCTCTGCATGAAGAATGTGTCGATGATGTGCAGGTGGTGTCTTCGGAATTGGCTGCCGATGCACCTAAGTGTGTGTCTGAGTGTGCTGATGTGCATGTGGTGCCCCTGCATTCGGCGGCCAGTGCAGTGGGGGACCAACCTGCGCAAGCACCTGCAGAGGGGGGCAGCACGAGGGCGGAAGCCAAGCGCGGCCGTCGGGTCCGGAAACGAGCCAAGAAGCACCGCTCCAAGCAGTTCGATACCGGCTTCAAGCTACTCGTCGCGAGTCACAACTGGCAGGGTAAAACGGGATACGACAACGTAGGCACGGCGGAATGGGCATCATTCTACAAGCACGAGGGCTGGCTAGTCATCGGGGCTCAGGAGCACCGCATGGGCAAGAAGCAACTTTCCAAATGCAGCCTGGATGGATTCCGGATTTTTGGAAAACCTGCGGAGGTCAGCGAGAAAAATCGCTGCAAGGGTGGGGTTCTATTCGCGGTGGCTAACTTCCTTGGTCCGTATTGCAACCTGGTGTCAGCCCCCGTCGACCACCGGCAGCAAGTGTGGCTGCGTATCGCCTCGGGTGTTACCGGCGCTCAGGATATCTATGTGGGCAACGGCTACTTTCCCCAGGAAACGCAGGAAGAAGAGTCGTCAGAGGCGTATGCGGCCTGGCAGGCAGCTATAGCTTTTTTTGGAGCCAAAGGTCTTGTGGTCACGGTGGCGGATGCCAACGCGAAGCTCGGGCCGGCATGCAGCCGAAAAGAGGAGGGCATCGTCGGTCAGCACGGGGAGGTCGATGATAAGGGAGCACCGGTACGTTCGGAGAACGGCAAGAGACTCGCGGCTGTCCTCGTCGCTACGGGCCTGCGAAATCTGAGCGGCTTCTCGTGCCCAGTGGAAGGGTCCTACTGGTGGTCCCGGCGTGAGCAGCGCGGCATGGGCACAGGCAAGCACCTCCTCGATTACATCTGCGCGTCGCCTGGCTTGGCATCTGGAGCAAAGTTCGGAGTATGCGAAGATGATCTTGATACGGACCACAAGGCAGTATGGGCCGAACTGACGTGGAGCGGCCAGCGCCGGCCAAAGCGGGCTGCGAAACCTTACATGTCCTTTCGTGTTGATAAGCTTATTGGTGCTGGTGTCTCGGGTAATGATCACGCTGCGAAGCAAGCGCTGGATTATCTACGCGACAAGTTCGATGACGTATTCCAGCATTGCCTACAGAAGCTTGGAGTGCATCAGCTGCCTGAGCTTGACCTATCGGGTGGTGCCGACAGCCAACGGGTGGTAGATGACGTCACCGAGCGAGTGGCGCAGTCCTTCCGAATGGCGGCGCACCGGGTCCTTGGCTCCAGATGTATACGACCCCGTTTCACCAACAATTGGTTCGACGGGGAGCTAAAGGAGCTCATTCAGCAGCGCCGGGAGGCCTACGCAGCATACAGGAGGGATGAATCGAATGCGGAAGCCCGTCTGAATTGGCTACGGCTCCGCAAGCAAATTCGGAAGGCAACTCGGGCCAAGAAGTCCGCCTCCTTCAAGCAAGTGCAGGAAGAAGCGGTCAAATGTCAACGCGAGCAATCCTCAAAGCGCTTTTGGCTACTCGCGAAGCGGCTTGGCGGGGCACGCAGAACGAAGGTCTCCGCGCCGGTGCAAAGGGAGGATGGCTCACTGGCGTGTACGCTGCCGGAAAAGGTCGCTCGGTGGGAGGAATTTCGGAAAAATTCGGTGAAGCCACGGGAAAATCCGGCAAGTGCGGCTGTTGTGGTGGAGTGCTGTGCAGAAGCAGGCTCGCTGGAGTGGGAGGAAGCCGAAGCTAAGCGGCAGTTCCACTGGAACGATCGCTTCAGAGATGAGGTGGCCCGGGCTATGAAGGAGCACGAAGTAGGTGAAGACACTTGCGAAGAGCTGGACAAGCCGTTCACGCAAGAGGAGGTCCTTGCAAGGCAACGTGCCCTGAATAACCACAAAGCTTGTGGCGAGGACAAAGTGAAGAACGAGATGCTCAAGTATGGCGGCGCCTACATCAATGGCTACTTAACGCAGTACTTCAACTGGATTCGAGAAGCCGAGAGGACTCCAAAAGCTTGGGGCAAGGGAATCATCGTCAATATCCCCAAGGGTGGGGATCCTACGGATCCTGACAACTGGAGGGATATCTCGATTATTAGTTGCCTTGGTAAGCTGTATCTGTCCTTATTAGCTACTCGTCTAACGCTCTTCGTGGATGGCCCGGATAAGCTACGTCCAGAGCAGGGAGGCTTCCGCCCGGGGCGTCGCACTACGGATCAGGTCTTTACCCTTTGGCAGAGGTTGAAGGGGCGTCAGCAGCAGAAGCGGGAGTCGTATGTCCTGTTCGTCGATCTACGCAAGGCTTTCCCGTCTGTTTGGAGAGATGGCCTATTTGAGAGGCTCTGGAAGCTGGGTGTAAGGGGCAAGTTCTGGCGCACGCTACGCAGGTGCTACGAGCAGACTTCGTCGCAAATGCTAGTTGATGGAGCACTCACCCCCGAAGTACTGGAGGGTGTAGGCGTCCAACAGGGGTCCCCTCTCTCTCCTACACTCTTCAACGTCTTTATGGATGAGCTGTGTGATCGGCTGGCGAGTGCCCTCAAGATCACGGATGTGAAGCGGCTGAACGACATCAAGGCACTTCTATACGCGGACGACGTGGCCCTCATCGCTCACAGTCGCACCGAGCTCCAGAAGATGGTCAATGTTGTGGCCAAGTTCGCGGAAGATTACCGGCTGGAAGTCAACTTGAAGCCCGGCAAGACGGAAATCATGCCCATTTACACGTCGAGCAAGGCGAAACGACCAAGTATCAGGGAGCGAGGTGAGCCCGTGGTGTGGTTTCGCGGCCAGAAGCTTTGTGTCACCAGTCAGTACAAGTACCTGGGAGTGGTTATCACCGACGACCTGAAGTGGAAGGAGCAGGCCCTGCGGGCTACGCGTGTCACTGAAGTCGCCACCGCAGGTTGGTACTCTTTGTGGTGTGCAGGTGAGATACAAGCTAGGTATCGTCTCATGTGCTGGAATCAACTTGTGGGGGCCAAGCTGAAGTACGCCTTCGATGTCTGGCGTGCCCCCGTATCGCAGCTCACCAAGCTGGAGGCAGCAATGCTGCGCCCCATGAGGATGATTCTCGGCATCAGCCCTAAGACAAGCAAGTGGATTACACTCTTTCTGGCGCGCTCTTTGAGTGCGGAGCGTTTGCGGCGGGCGGCGCAACTGAAGTTCTATGGACGGCTGCGTGTTCTACCGGAGAAGCGATTTCCTGTCATCGCATCTCAAGTCAAATCCGATTGGACTGCGGAGGCCGAAGGCGCTATCAGGGACTCAATGGATCTACAACAAGGGCTTCAGGAGCTCCTAAATAGCTCAGAGAAGGACCTCGAGGGTTGGTGTTCGACCGTGGACAAGTGGGCCCTTCAGCAGGACGTCAAGATGGTGCAGCAACTGATGTGGGACAAGCGAGAGGCAGGCAGCGATCTTACTGATGGCCTGCGAGTCATCCTAAGACAAGTCTTTGGAACTAAGGAGTTCCCAAGATGGGTAGCCCTTGATGATGCGCATTATAATCTGCTTCGGAGAAGGTTGCTCAGCTGCAACAACCGCCTTCGGTTGTACCGCAGCAAGTTGGTCAGTGGCATGTCCCCTCGCTGCTTCTGTTGTCATGATGATGTCAATGAGTCCCTTGCGCACTTCTTATGGGATTGCCCCATGCATGAGGGGAGACGTAAGCAGCTGTTGCTGAGTATGCAGAGGCTCGGTGGCATGGCTGTGGGGGGTGCTGAGGGGGATGGAGGGAGTGAGGAGCGTGGTGAGGTCGTAGGCGGTGAGGTTGTGGTGGAGGATGTGTTGCTTGGGCGGGAGCGGGAGGGCTCTGTGCGGCAGGGTTGGGATGATATGTCGCCTGTGGATCAATCACGATTGTTTTGTAAGTTTTTTCAGGGGAAGTCGCGCTTCCGCAGTAACTTTAGGCTTGCTGCGTTGTTAGGGGTTACAGCGTTGCGTCCCCCTCCAAAGTTGGATGTGTTGTTTGGATCATATGTGTCTGAGTGTTGGTCTGCTAGGGAGGGTAAAAGGGAGGAGCTTGGGGTGGAGGATGGGGGCGAGGAGGTGATTGACCTCACTGAGGTTCCATCAGCTTCTGTCCCACCCTCTCCCCCAAGTGACGTTGATGTTGCGCGGCGCGGCCGTCCGCGCAGTGTGGACGTCCTGGCTAGAGAGAGGGGTTCGGGAGCGCAGCGTAGTGTCTCCGAGTTCTTCTCTTCAGCTAACACCCTCGCATCTAGCTCTTCATGCACTTCACAGCCCCCATCTGCCCCTGCTATTGCTGTTGCTGCTATGTCTGTTTGGTGTTCTGACAATGCGTTGGGATCGGCTGACCCCGGTGACCCAATGGAGGCACATGTCCAGGATCTGGATCTGATGCTATAGTCTGAGGAAGCCTATTATTATTATTATTATTATTATTATTATTATTATCATTATTATCATTATTATTATTATTATTATTATTATTATTATTATTATTATTATTATTTATTATTATTATTATTATTATTATTATTATTATTATTTAGGGAGTACATAGGCCATTGGTCCTTTTCAATGGGCTGATTGGTATAAAGCTCCTAGAGTAATGTTCTATGCCGTCACTTCCTTTATTCCACCGATTGGTGTGGAGACTTTCCTTATGGAATGGAGGACTGGATGCACATGGCCTTTTGGCTCAGCAATTGGCAGGAGATACATTTATTATTATTATTATTATTATTATTATTATTATTATTATTATTATTATTATTATTATTATTATTATTATATTACTCAGGAGCTCCATCGGTGGCCCCTATAATCAGTCGAGAGACTGACTAGGTGGGGATGGAGCACCTCGAACAAGGGCATGGAGGCTCATGTCCGGAAACGGATCGTGCCATCAGCTGCATCAGTATGCCTTAGAGGAAGTATATCTTTCTTCTCGGAGTGTTGACTGTGATATATTTGAGGGTAACACCTGATGATAAAAACTTAGTCACGCTTGTTCATCAGAGCTCCAGCCCAATGGCCTTACGGCGTTAAACTGTGATGCTAACTCAAAACCATTTGGTGGATGATGCTGGGGAGGAGGGTCGTTGGGCGCCTGTCGAAGATCTTGAACTCCGCTATGCCGGTTGATTGCCCGTGGACCCAGCGGATACCAAATTGTTATGGGTGGGGTTTTGAGGTAGTTCTAGCAACCATGCTTGGTGTACGCACTTGCACATGCGGCAACGTTTTGCAAGAGGTTGTTGGGACTGCGGAATAACCTCGGCTTAGTGTAGTTTGCCCTCAGGAGCTCCATCGGTGGCCCCTATAATCAGTCGAGAGACTGACTAGGTGGGGATGGAGCACCTCGAACAAGGGCATGGAGGCTTATGTCCGGAAACGGATCGTGCCATCAGCTGCATCAGTATGCCTTAGAGGAAGTATTATTATATTATTATCAGTTATTATTCATTATTATTATTATTATTATTATTATTATTATTATTATTATTATTATTATTATTATTATTATTATTATTATTATTATTATTGGACACCGTGATAGCCCAGTGGTCAAGTTCTACCATTTGGGCCCTGTCGCCAGTTCGATTCCCGTCGGTGCCACCAGTATTTTCATTGAACATACCGGTCCGTCTGGACCAGTATTTTCATTGAACATACCGGTCCGTCTGGAAGTGTTGGAACTGCCCTTGCGGGGGTGTCATTAGAGCCTATCGTCAATTCTTCGTACTCCCCTCACGGGTGAGACGATGGAGGCGCATGTGCAGAAATGCATCAGCCATTGACAGAGAAGCACTATTATTATTATTATTATTATTATTATTATTATTATTATTATTATTATTATTATTATTATTATTGGCCATCGGTCCCTTTCCATGGGCTGATTGGTATAAAGCTCCTAGAGTAATGTTCTATGCCGTCACTTCCTTTATTCCACCGATTGATGTGGAGACTTTCCTTATGGAATGGAGGACTGGGTGCACATGGCCTTTTGGCTCAGCAATTGGCAGGAGATACATTATTACTATTATTATTATTATTATTATTATTATTATTATTATTATTATTATTATTATTGTTATTATTATTATTATTATTATTGTTATTCAAGTATTATTATGTCGAAAAAAAAAAAAAAAAAAAAAAAAAAAGGAATTTTCAACCATGGGTAAAAAGCAGGTGCGAGAGGACTTAAAAGGCGCAAATGTCGTCACTTTGGTCCCAACCTTTGCAGATGAGTGGGCTGAGGAGAAGTTTGGAGAAGGCTAGAAAACTCACAAGGTTCGTGGGGTCGTAAATGGACTGATAGGACGCTTGTTTGAAACAAACACCACGCTTGTTTGAAATAACCATAGCTTTAGCCATAGCTCCCAAGGTTTCGCTCTCACCCAATCCTCTTATCCAAGACCTATGCTATGGCTCGTTGGAAAGCTCTTGATGAGAGATTCCAAGTGAGCTCAACACAAGCCAGAAACAAGGCGGCATTGGTTAAGAAACGAAGTGCATCTGGAAATGATTGTCAATTTTACTTAAGAACTAGGAATTTCTCCTATCCTTCTCCTCCTTCTCCACCTCCCTCTCTGAAAAGAATCCTGCATCTCTTGCGGACGGGGAGATGGGGCACGGTCATAATGTGTCACCGGGGTGAGCTGATACACAGTGTTTCGACCCGGCCTTACCGAGCGAGAACTACCCAAAGCGCAAAGTCCACAGCACTGGCAACAACAGCAAACATTCGCACAACAACAGCAGCAACAGCAATAGCTGATGGTGGTACGCTTTGCAAAATTACGCCAGCAGCTGAATGCAGAGGAACGATTCGTCACGTCGCTCAGGCTGGCAATCACCGCCCTGTCCTGAGGGTTGGTCAGTTGGCTGTCCCATGTGCTCCAGAACGCCCGTCGTTCCACACGCAAGCTGTCCTGCTTGTCATCCACAAATCCCTCCGGCACGTTGAGCACTGCTGCACCTTCCGTCATGAACGCGTACGCCATGATCAGCTTCAAGCGCTCCACCAGCCCAGCTACTGTGGTAGTGTGGGTACTGTTCCATGAGGCGCTGGCCAGCACGTCCTCGCAATTCTGGCCCAAGGACAGCTGCGCCTCCTCCAGGGCCTCGTCGGGAGATCGCATGGGTGCTACAAGCAAAAAAAACAAGCATAGATATGTATGTACACATATAAGTAAAACAATCAGTGCTGCCCCCATATGTGCCTTGCTGGTAAATGAGTCTGCAACAGCCTTCTTACATACATACGTACGTACGTACATACATACATACATACATACATACATACATACATACATACATACATACATACGTACGTGTACGTACGTACGTACATATACATACATACATACATACATACATACATACATACATACAGGTGGGCAAGAGAACAGGAGAAAAAAAACAAGCAGTGATGCATAAGTTCGATTGAGAAGCATGCACATACATACTTCATACATATGCATGCATAAATATAAAAACATATAGATAAAGCCCAGCGAAAATATATGCATACGTGTGCATATATGCATGTACATGTCCAGTACCATGCATAAAATAAATATTGATGTAATGCAATATAATAAAT
>WBZZ01006029.1:232500-235000 GCA_019918135.1 Paulinella micropora | reverse complement strand
TGGCTGAATAAGAAAAAACAGTTACCCTTACTAGCCTAGCCTAGTAGTAGTAGTAGTAGTAGTAGTAGTAGTAGTAGTAGTAGTCATAACTACAACACTAGGCGGTCATCAAAGAAACACATGTACAACGACTCAACGACGGGTCAATACAGCAGAGCAGCACAAGCACAATGGGATAAGCTGCCAGAGCACCTAAGAGATATCTCATACAAAGCAGAATTCAAAAAGGAACTCAAAGCATATCTCTTAAGGATGCAAGAATCCTGACACTGCCTACGGGCCTAAAGAGGGCGTTGGACACCTCATCATCAGATGATACCTGAGTGTGGGACAAGTTCAGCGTTGATCACATCCTAAGCCGGAGTGTGGTTGGCCAAACCCCCTTGGGGAGTCACCTCGTGTCTACCAGCTTTTGCGAGTGCCACCGTTATATATAGTACTGAGTGAGAATATAACACTTTCAACATATATATAAATATATATATTATATATATTTATGTATATATATAATATATAGTACTGAGTGAGAATATAACTCTTTCAACATATATATACATATATATATATATTATATTATATTATTATATATATTTCCGTTTTTTTTTCTCCCTCGTTCCTCACTGAACTAGAACTTTACTTTGACTTCATAAAAGATTAATCTAATATATATATATATATTAATATATATATGTATATACATATATATACATATATTTGTTAATTCCATATATATTTATTATTATTGTTATTACTATTTTATTATTATTATTATTATTATTATTATTATTATTATTATTATTTTATTTTCATATTTTTTAATCTAAGTCATTTTATTTTAATACTTTAATATTTTGATAATTTCTCATTACCTTTAATAACTTGAGACGTAGGTCACCATCTAGTTAAATCAATAGCTCTTGAGCTAACGATTTGTATGGATCGACCAGAGGTTAAATTGTTAACTTCATTAAACCGAAGGCCTAGGCCTAGTAGTAGTAGTAGTAGTAGTAGTAGTAGTAGTAGTAGTAGTAGTAGTAGTAGTAGTAGTAGTAGTTAAATCAATAGCTCTTGAGCTAACGATTTGTATGGATAGACCAGAGGTTAAATTGTTAACTTCATTAAACCGAAGGCCTAGGCCTAGTAGTAGTGGTAGTAGTAGTAGTAGTAGTAGTAGTAGTAGTAGTAGTAGTAGTAGTAGTAGTAGTAGTAGTAGTAGTAGTAGTAGTAGTAGTAGTAGTAGTAGTAGTAGTAGTAGTAGTAGTAGTAGTAGTAGTAGTAGTAAGCCTTGTGTTTTGCGATTTGTGTAATACGTTCTGCTTCTCCACAATTATGGTGAAGCTGTAATTCGGGTTAACAGAAACTTTGTTCATCCCACTCCAGGTTTGTGGCTCAAATTACAGCCGAATCAGTGCCATTAAACTTCCCAGACGATGTATGTTCCGTTTCGTTCAGGGGTGATTCAGAAGGACTTTCCTCTGGCAAAAATTAATCTCACAACCTTTTTCGAATTGTACTGATAATTTGCAATACGCTAGCCTTTTCTTGCTTCTGCAACCAATCATGAGCCACAAACCCGGCGATTGGAACTGCGCGGGTTGTGGAGATGTCAACTTTGGCTCACGCAGCCACTGCCGCAAGTGTGGGAAACAAAAACCTTCCGCACCCAGCACGGTTCTACATGCATGCATACATACGTACATGCATACAAACATTCATTTGCATACGTACTACCATCCAGTCTCCATGCACACACATACCATTCATACATGCATACATACACAAATAAGCCAAAAAATGACTGGCTGAAAACCCTCACAAGCTTTTTTTTTTTTTTTTTTTTTTTTTTTTTTTTTTTTTATAATAATTTTTTTATTAATATTATTTTATTTTATTTATTTACTTATTTATTTATTTTTACAGTAAGCAAGGTTAATGAGAAAGAGACGAAAAAAAATAAAGAAGAACTTAGCACGTACGTACGGACGTATACGTACGGTACGTACGGACGTACGGACGTACGTAGGCACTTACGTACGCACGCACGTATGGACGTACGTACGTAGGTACGGTACGTAGGGTTCGTGCGTACGTGCATATACGTACGTACATATGTATGCAATGTATGTATGTACATATGTGCAATGTATGTATATGCTATGTATGCTATGTATGTATGTATGTATATATGTACATGTATGTATGTATGTATGTATGTGTTTTTTATGTATGTGCGTACATGCATATGTACGATACGTAGTAGGCACCTATCTGCCTACCTGCCTACAGATAGAGAATATATATATAAATATATATAAATAAATAAATAGATAAATATATATATACATACATATATATATACATATTTATATATTTATATATAAATATATATATATTTATATATATATATATAATATATAATATATATATAATATATATATGTGCATATATATATATGTGCATATATATATATATATATATATATATATATATATATATATAT